>CM046443.1:78192849-78400349 GCA_025506515.1 Flaveria trinervia | reverse complement strand
TTATATTATTTGAATATCTAGTTGGAACGTGCAAAGTTATTGCAAAATGCATCAACGTTCATATAATTGGGTACTAGGCGCCAAGCATCCCATTATGCTCATTGATTTGCTAAAATAAATTTGTATTAAGCTCAATAGTCAGACAAGCGGGCATGTTAGGTAGTCCTTTTCTGCCCACCATAACTCATAAGATATGGTTTATAACAAGGGAAACTTGTAGTCCAAATGTCCAATAAATACATATGAATGAAGCCCAATAAATTTGGAGTTCACGCTAATCAAAATCAGAATGGGCCAAACAGTATCGGATCAGTTTTAGCCGGTTTCGACCAGGTTTCAATAGAGGGTCTCAAACCGATTCCAAAACAGCAGATCAGATGGTTCCCAACAAACTGCTTTTAGAACTGGCTTGGATAAGATCTAGATCCGGTTTCTGATCATGAAACGGATCGGATATATGCAACTCTAGTTCAATTGTATTCTTACTTAATAGTTGTATCTTAGTATATAAATTACTTGCAACTATACAAGTATGTCAATTTCCATAAGTCAGGCCTATTCTCACATTTGTTCTATGTTTACCACAGTTGATAAAGATAAAGATGTAAGCTAGTCAAGTTATTTTATGAGCTACTTCAGTCGGCTAGCTTGTTAAAAATTTAACTTAGCCTGTTCGATCTTAAATTTGTTTGAGCCCAAGTAAAGCCCAAATCAAATTGTTTAACAAACGAGCTGAGCTTTTAATTTTTATGTATAAATGGACCTATTATTGGTAGAATATAATATTATTTATTGAAAAAAATCTGACTAAATTGAAAGTTTGGTGGCCTCCTTCAACCACCCTCTCTTCTGAGTCTCTCCTGTCCCAACTAATTCAACTCTTTTCATCACCAATGGAATTCCCACACATGTCTGATTGTTGTTGTAACAACTTATACATTATGCAACAAAAGTTATACACCACCTTTACTTGAAACTTTCTTTCCTAATTCACCTATATATACACATACATACGTACATGCATGTATACGATCAGACTTAGTTATTCATTCAATACGGCATTCTCAAGGCTAGCTGTTCTGATTCGTGCTATCCATATGGCTTTCTCGATCTTCAACAATCAAGTGTTTTTAGCAGTAATGATCATGTATATCGCTCTTTATGGTTTCGGGTTAGGTACACTTTTGAGATTTTTATTCAATTAATGGATGGATTCAAGGCCGGAGCAGACCCATATAAACTACACCGATGCCACATGACACACATCAAATTCGGTGTGTGACATGCTTTTATGTGTCATCTATATATAGATATGACATTTAAGTGACGTTGATTTATCGTCTATTTCCAAGAAAAATGTAACTATAAATCCTAGGCCTCTTGGGCCTTGGGGTGGAAGAAAATCATTTTACCTGACTTATATGTTATTTTGACATTTTTATGATGTGATTATGCACGGGAAAGCACAAACAGGTATTGCTGGAACTGGGACCGGATATATACCTCAGCCTGGGAGTGGCGCCGGTGGTGGGTTTGGGGGCGGTGCGGGTGGTGGGGTCGGGAATGGATTTGGAGAAATCGATGGGGGATCGGTCATTGCTAAGCACTTGTTTGTCTCGGTGACAAGGTAAGGATTATCTCATAGTGTTGTACAGCCATCTACCGAGGAAATGATCCTAAGTTTACAGATTGTAGATTTACAGCGAATGTGAGGAGTTATAGATTGACAGAGCATGGTGACCTCCACGTTCCCCCGGACTATACAGATCAATATTGTAGTGGCCCGTGCCTCAAAGAGACCAACCTCGTGCTAAACTGCATAAATGATGTAGTTTCCAACTTTATGTTTAACAATCGCGCCACCATTAACGATGTAGAGGACACCATTAAGGCCGGATGTAGCTATGGTCCTAGGCGAGGTAATCAACACGACTATATAATGATTCGAATGACGGGTGGTCTTTAAAAATTTGAATTGATTTAATTTCGGTTAATTTGTAGGTAATTTTAATGTTGCGGAGCACATGGAAGCAAGTGAAAGCAGTTCATACAAGTCTCCATACCCTATTAATCTATTTTGGCTTCTATATTTAGTCTCAATATCTATTCTTTTGTTGTGATTATGATCATATATTCGTATCTTCCTCTTTGTATCTTCATGGACTTATGGCCAAATTTTACTTGAGTAATAACTAAACATGAAATTAAGAGACATATAATATACTTAAGAATTGTATAATTTGTGGGAAGCCAATATACTTGATGAATATTGTGATTGTTATTATATTACTTGCGACCAAAGTCGATGACTTCTCACCAAGTTGAGCGCAGAAATGAAGCTTGAAGAAAATAGAACAGGAAATAGATTTTTTGAATACTTTTTTGATGATCTTTAATCAAAGTATCTTTAAATAAGGATTACAAACTGCTAACGCCACTAATTAAATATGGTTGAACGTGGGGCGTAATTAACCCACCCACTTCATCCTTTACTGAGTAATAAAACATTAAACTAAAATGAAAAAAAACACATTATACGCAAGCATACGTGAGAATAGGTTCACAAGGTAGTGACATGGATATTGTGGGACACATCAATTTTTTGTAGACTTTTGTAAATTTTTATAACGATAATAATTGTATATAACGAGATTGATGAGAATATCAAAGAAACTGCATCTGAGATCACAAATATAATGAGGGATGGTTCCCTGCGAAAAAAAGGAATGCCGGTGTCCTGGTTGTATCCTCCGGGAAGTGTAAAAGCCGCTGCAAATACGATAGTAGCTATGAGGGTTGCAACCACCATACACTGAGATGATGTATTTTTCATCCATTTCTCGCCTTTCAATACCAACTTTGCATGTGTTTCGATAAGTGTAAAAGCTGCTGCAAAATCAATTGTAGAGTCATAAGGCAGATTGCCTTTTGACTTGTGACTATGACATGCCATAGCTCACATCATTATCTATTACAAAAAAGGATAAAGTACATAAAGTAGAAAGTTATAGACTCAAGACCTCAATGTACAGTTACCAAAAGCATGGACCTTTTCACCAACTCATGTAAGTTGGTGACTTGCAGAGATGTAGCGGAAAGGTGTCCAGCTTTATGGAACAGTATATCAGATAAAACATGTTACTAAAAGTCTTCAGAAGAAATCTGTCTTCATGAGCTTAAAGCTTCGGAAGACTTTGTCTCTAAGGCTTCGGAAGACTTCATGTTTGGCTTCGGAAGATATTGGTCTTGGCTTCGGAAGATTTCACACTTAGAGTAGTTTCTGTTTCATGTGTGAAACTTCCTAAGCTTCTTCTTTAATGCACTTGTGCAGCATGCAGGATAGAGTTAAGATGTTTAGGTTGCATCAGCCTCTTCATTAATCTTTACAAACTCTCCCTAGGCTGATGCTACCAAAACACTTACAAGACTTCAGATATCAACAGTCCTTATTAGGATGATCACCAAACCTTCTTCATAAGGTGATCAGGATCCTTCAGACTGTCAAAGTGTCTTCTCATATCAAAGAGGTCATGTAGAGGCAACTGAAACATATCTTTCCATGTGTAAGTTTCTTCAATGCCTTGATCTCTAATGACATGCCATCTTTTTGGATTTGTGGTGTATGTCCAATACAAGATGGGTCTTCCTGATGCTAGAGGAGCTGTTTGAATTGGAGTTGATGTAGCATCCTCTAGCACACAATCTTAAGATGTTCAGGCTCATCCTGAGATTTTGAAGAGGTGCAGTCTTCTTCTTCTTTGGCTTTGGTTTAGAAGCCATCCTCTTCTTTCTCTTACCAGATTTTAACTGAGAAGACTGGCCTGCAGCACCAGATTGATCTTCACTGTCTTTTTCAGTGGGGACTTCCTCTCTCTCAGGCTCAGAAGGAGAGGGAGGTTGACCCTGCTGTGGATCAGAAGATGAAGCTGTGTTGAGTTTCAGCAGGAGGTTCAGGTTGTGTTGTCTCTGGTTGTTCAACCTTAACCTCCACTTCAGGTGGGGCTTGACTTGGAGTGGAGTGTAAGTCAATAAGCTCTCCACTTTTGGTTTTCTGCTTGATCACCCTAATATGCTCATCCATAGTGGATAGAGACATGGGGCCAAGTCTCCTTCTGGAGAATCCATATAGCTTCAAGAAGCTCATCATCCTATGCCTCAGCAGACTCTTTCATGCTCTTTTGGATGATGGCTCTTGATTTTGCAGCTTCTTCCCTTAGTTTCTTCTTAGTTGTCTTTCTGTCCTTGATTATCTCAAGTTCAAGCTGGTTTAATACTCAAACTCAATATAGTCATAGGACAAGGGAAGAAGTGCATCTACCTGATAGAAGCTTGTGGCACATAGGTAGTTGATCATCTTGATCCTCTCTTCTTCTTTGTCTACCTGAGGTTCTTGTTGACCATATCTTCTTGTGCAGGACTTTCCTGAACTAGGAGAGGGTAGGCATATCTTTGTACAGTCTTTTTCTTCTTGTCTCTTCTTTGACTTGTACTAGGAGTTCTGCATCTGCTGCCTCCTTCTTCTCCCTTGACCTTTCTAGGTCAACCATTCATTCAACTCATCTAAGGGAGAGAAATGACATTGTCTATGTCATAGTTCCTAGTCTGCAAATAGTTTATCCTGACTGCCCTTAACTCATCATTCTGAGTATTGTCTGGGCAGCCTTGATAGCAGACTCCATGAGTCTTAAAGACTCAGAAGAGGAACTTTCTCCCCTTAGCCTCCTTTTCCTCTCTCTCTCTCCTCCTCCTCAATCTCATCAGTTGTCATTTTTCTTTTTCCTTTGTCACTCATAGACCTTTGTGACTCAGGTGGAGAGAGCTTTGGCCTCATTTCTTGTTGCAGCATCTGAGCTCAGGTCAGAGAGAGGTTGAGAAGCACCTTCACCAGCAGGTGTCTCAAAAGGAATGTGGATCTCTGCAGCAGTTGATGATGATGAGACAGGGCTCTCAGGTTCTGCCACTGGGCCTTCAGTCAAGGATTCCCCTATGAAGCTAATCTTAGGGTCCTTCTCAACATCCAGTTGACCGATGGCATTGCCTGATTGCCTAAGTCTCCTTCTTATGCTAAACTCTACAGTGATCCTATCTTGGATTCTTTTAGCCAGTCGGTCAGCTTGTCTTGATTGGCTTGGGTTGACAAGTGGCATGTTGACTAGATCCAGACCTTCATAGTAGTTCAAGGTCTAAAAATTGAAGACTTCTTGTTGCCCTTGAACTCTTATGATAATTAGGGCTTTCATGTTATTGTCATACATCCACCCAATGATATGACTGGAAGATGGTGAAGGTGACATAGCCCTTGGTATCCCATCCTCAAACAAACTCTGTATGAAGGAGTCTGTGTAGTCCACATCAATGTGAACTTGAGGAGGTTGCTGAGAATGCACAATTGCAAGTGAGGATGGTGAGTCCTCAATGTCCATTCTCTGTGAAGAACTCCCAGGTTCTGTGGCTGTAATGACTTTCTTCCCCTTTTTGGTAGCATCACCCACTTGCATAGGTGAGCTGGAAGATAGGTCAATCACATCCATAGGTTCTTGTGTTCCTGGTTGAGCTCTTCTTAAGGGTCTCCCAGCTAGTTTTTCCTTAAGATATGAAATCTCAAGTTGCTGATCATTGATTCTGTTATTTAAGGTAGTCACCTGAGATTCAAGGTGACTGACCTTTGAGACTAAGTAAGTGCATGTTTTAGATAGTTTTTGCACCAGTAGTCTCAGATTCCCCTCATCTTCAATAGAAGATTCATTAGGGGATGAGATAATTAGACCAAAGTCCTCTCTCTCACCACCAGCTTGAGGTTCTTGGCTGCTGGTTTTCCTCTGCTCACTGGCAATCTCAGTTGAGATGGCAGTGGGCTGAGTTGCCATGGTTGAGGTCTTAATGATTTAATCACTTTCAGAAGTGAGAGCCTCTTCCATATGGACATCCTAAACAGGTTCAGGGATGTCCACCTTAGTTGTAGGTGACTGATGTGGGATAGATGTAGGAGAATCAGGAGTATTCATCTCTTTTTGAGTAGGGGAAAAGAAGAGAGACTCATTATACTCACTGAAACCTAGATCTTCATCAGTATAGAAGTCAAGGTTGAGAATTGGTTGGTTGAGATCTATAGGCTGGGGATGGTAACTGTCCCCTAAAGGTTGATCACTTGAGTGTTGAGACTCAGAGTGATGGCTTAAGGTAGTTGGGCTAATGAGCTCATCAGGCTGAGCATGAGGAACCTCAGCACTGATTCTTGAAATAATAGGAGTGGCCTGCTCCTCAGGAAAAGTGGGAGCTCCAGTATCCACTTCATCATGTATGGGTGAGTATATGGGAGCCTCCACACACTGAATAGTCTGAGCAGGGGTTCGTTTGGATTTTCTTTGGTAAGTGATGGTGATTTGAGGTTGTGAGAGCGGTTAGGAGATAACAGGTGTGGGCTCAACACTAGCTTGTGCTTCTAGGTTGTCACCTTGAGCAATGAGCTCTAACATTTTTGGGACTAGGGTTGTTTCTACCCCAGAGAATCCAACAGTGGGCTTTCTCAGAATTTTAAAGATGACGGGCTTCATCTGTCCCAATTTAAGAATGTTACCTGTTTCCCTCAACTGTGAGCCTAGTTCACAGTTAAGAATGTACTGGACATATCTATGAAACATGTAATACTCTAAGGAGTCTAAATTAGCAAGTAAATTTGTATAAACAAACTGAGAATACCTGAATTTGACCCCCTGAACCATTCCATGGATTATGAAGGAGAGATCCTCAGGAATCTAGTCCCATCCACCATGCTTGTTTGATAAGCTGTGGATGACCACATGGAGCAGAAATCTCCATTGGGATGAGACCTTCCCTTTCCTAAAGGTCTTTACAGAGAAATCTCCATCATATCCCATCTGCTCAAAGGAATGATTGACAGCTTCCTTTGGAAAAAACACCTCACCTTCTTCATCATCTAGCTGAAGATGCCTATTGATGATGGCCGGAGTGATGAAGATTATTCTCCCCTGCACTGTGGCAGACAGTGCCTTCTCCCCGTCCATAATGACCTCTTGGCAGGTCTTCCAGAATTCAAGCAGCTGATCCTCATAGAGTGGAGGATCAATGGTTAAAAGGTGAAGTAGTTTGATAGAGTTAGGAAACGGCAAACCTCTGAGAAATGAGGATCTTTCTCAGAGCTTAACAGAGCAACCTGATTATGTTGTCTGTGTAGCTGCATGGTAAAGTTGGGATCATTTCTGTGAGCAAGGTTGGTCATTTTGATGTAGCTTAAGGATGAAGAAAGAAGAGAGAAAGAAATTTCAGAGAGAAATTTGGGGTTTTAGGTTTGGAGGAAGAACATATGATAGAAAGAGGGGGAAACCATGGGGTTTATATGTGAGAAGGATTTCAGATAAAGTTTAATAAAAGAGTATAAACTTTGAAATCTGGATGTCGGTCCCACCTCTGAAAAAGTAGTTTACTTTTGCTCAAAAAGTAGTTTTCTTGGAAGTCAAAAAGCTTCCGAAGGTTAATTATCTTCGGAAGTTTTAATTAAAAAGCTTCCGAAGCTAAAATGACTTCGGAAGAATTTCCTGATAGTTTTGAGAATTTTGCTTCGGAAGAGAATTAAAACTTGAGTGCTTTGTATATAAAACAACAAAGCTTCCGAGAGTTAATTTTGCTTCGGAAGTAAATAGTCCTTGAAAATAAGTAAGTGTTGAGACAAGTATTTAAGCTTCAAAAGATAAATCTGAAAGCTCTTCCGAAGGTAAATTTCTTAGACAATTATTTATTTTGAAGGCATGATTTGCTTCCGAAGTTAAAAGCATAACTTCCGAAGTATCAGAAATTTTCAAAAATCTAAAGAAAGTCTTCAAAAAGAAATTTTTTTCCAAAGAAAACATGAGCTTATGAAAGTGATGAACTAGACAACTTAGGACACACATATTTTTAAGAATAATAAGAATTAGTTTAAGAAAAGCTTACTCAAAGTTTATCATCCCAATAGCTGATATTAGATATTTTAATCTCTGTTCATCAAAAGCCTTTATAAACAGATCAACATATTGTTCATCTATGTGAACTTTGACTAGTTTAATTAATCCTTTTTCATATTTATCTCTTATTAAATGATACCTTATATTGATGTGCTTTGTCCTTGAGTGTTGCACAGGGTTCTCTGTGTTGGATCATGTATGCCCAAGACACATACAAGATTGATGTGGTTAGTATGTTATGATCCAAGTCGAGTCATACCCAATAACAAGCCAAACATACACCAATTAATATTTGTTTGTTGATAAGATCATACAAATAAATATTGACACCAATTTAGAAAACGGATTTTCTAAATTATTGCTTTTGTGATAGAACAACATTATATGGATAATTGTTCATGAGATATTTATTTGTTTCATTATTTAAGTTGGTTAAATAATGACAAATAAAATTGTGTTAATGTTATAAAATTAAAATAGGTTTTAATTTTATAAATTTAAGGGATTGAAATAGTTAATTTTATAAAACTTGAAATGGGTGGGAAACCCATTTGAAATGGGTTCATTTCGGCCGCCCTTGGCCTTGAAAACACCCATTTGTTTTGTCTTGGTTCTTGAGTGACATTACTCACTTGAACACTCTTCTATCATCTCACTTCTCTCACACACACTTAAGCAACAAAAGCTCTCTACATGGCCAGATTTTTCGGATTTTTCAGCTTAAAAAGGGGGTTGAAAATTTCGTGTTTTGAAGTTTCCTTGGTGTAGAACTTTGGTGTCAAGCTTCCTAACTAGCTAGGTGTTTGAAGACCTTGTGGGTATTACAAGCTTGAGGTCTTCTCCTTTGAAGGCTAGCAACTCAAGAACATCATCATCTTCTTCATTCCTTTCATCCACAACATTGTGTCCTGAAAGGTAGATTTCTGTGAACGCTCTATGGGTGTTCTTGTTCATTTTGTATGCCAGCTTTTCACATAATAAAGATCCTTTTGTCTATGGGTTTTTTGTTTTACACATGATAATGGTAATTTTCAGAAACTTTAACATGTTTAAAGTAGTATATTCCGTTGCGTTTCATATGTTTAAATGGTTAAACAACTTGTAAATGGTATGACAAACCCCAACAATGGCATCTAGAGCTGGTTATGTGGAAACTAGCATCTTTATCCTTGTAAAATCGGTTTTAAAGGATGTTTATCAACTCATTATAAGCTGATTTTGGTTAATTTAATAAACCCCATGTCTTTCAAAGTTATATCTTCATGCTTATGATTAAACTTTGGAAGATAGGAATGTCAATTGGTTGACATATTTTGGTTGTTGTTTGTTTGGACAAACAAACCCTAATTTTCAGTTTATGTTGGCTGAAAATTGGGGTTTGATGGGGTTTATTTTGTTTGTTGGATGATGTTTATGATTGTTCATTTGATGGTGCATCACCCAGCTTAGACCTTGTGTTGTTTTTGGTTTGGTTGAATGTTTGGTTTTGGTTATTTTCGTTCAATTGGGTTGTAAGTTTTGTGCTTGTAATTTATCTATTTATTCATTGGATGTAATAATAGATTAGGAGTATTTCTCTTTTACTAGAAAATATGTATTAGGATATATATATGTAAGAGAAGATGCTCGGGAAGGAAGCACAAAAGGAAGACACAAAGTGGACTTGAAGCATACGGATGCGACATCAAGTGGGAAGTCTATTGCGATCTCAATTTTGTGTTGTTGGTAACCTTAAGAAAGACCAAATGACCACACTTGTGATGGAAAACAAGTGTGGTCACAATAGTAGCTATGGTTATGCACATGTTGTTGCTTATATTATGCTTGTTTGATTGTGATTTTGTGAATGATTGAGTGATATTTGGATATGATAAACAATCTTTATAAAAATGATCTTAACAAGCTTATATAAAAATGGTTCTTAATCATTAAAAGGAAATAAAAGGTTATTAAAATGATTTAATGATTTAAAGATTAAAATGGGTTTTAATCAAAGGATCATAGGGTATCTTGTATTTGAAAGCATGCAAATACAAGTACATAGATTTTTCTAAAACTTAAATTATGAAATCTCTAAAATCTTAAAAACAAGATCAACACCGTCCTTTTACACAACACTTGAGTCACTTGGGAACTCTTAGTGGGATAAAGGTCACCTAACCATTTTGAGGGAACTTGTGATTTGAGGTGAGAATGCCATAATTGTGGGATAAAGGTCACCTAACCGCTTATTTTGGCACACTTAAAAGGAAATAAAAGGTTATTAAAATGATTTAATGATTTAAAGATTAAAATGGGTTTTAATCAAAGGATCATAGGGTGTCTTGATTTGCAAACCATGTCAAATGGATCATCTATGATGTGGTTTCCAAATGGTGTTGATGGGATTAACATGCTGACTCTACATATGATGTTTCAAGTCGATCCCATCCTCTAGAAGTTGCAAATGGTTGCAACCGTCAATCGTTGACCACCTTATTAATTTAAATCATGAGATAAAGATCACCTAACCACTATTTAAATGTAATCTTAGATTCTATATTTTAAAATTAAATTGACCTTAAAAGGTATTAATTATTAAAATATCAATATCGAAAATACTAAAACTGATCTTTGTTAAATTTTGTAGATGGCCACCAATAATAGTGATAATTATGATAACTCATCCGCGTCCGCCCAATCTTTACGAGCGATTCTCCAAAAGGAGCGTCTAAATCATAACAATTTTATTGATTGGTAACGAAACTTGAGAATGGTTCTCAAGCAAGAGAAACGATCATACGTTTTAGACGACCCTATCCCCGATCAACCTGCTGAGGATGATGAGGAGGCCTATAACGATTGGCTGAAGTACATTGAGGACTCCGTCCAAGTGTCTTGCCTCATGCTAGCAAGCATGACTCCGGATCTCCAAAAGAAGTATGAACATCACGGAGCTTATGACATGATAACCCAGCTGAAGGAAACGTTCCAATAGCAAGCAAGGGTTGAGCGCTTCAAAACGGTTCGAGCACTCCATGCATGTCGTATGGATGACAACCAATCGGTTTCATCTTATGTACTTGAGATGAAAAGCCACATGGACCGCCTGAAAGGCTTAATTGTCCCGTCTCGAAGGAATTGGCCACGGATTTGATCCTCAATGGCCTTACCAAAAGGTTCGAGATGTTCGTGTTGAACTACAACATGAATGCTTGGGACGAAAGCATTGGTGAGCTTCACTCTATGCTTAAAACGGCCGAGGCAGCCATGGGTAAAAGGGTTTTACCCATTCTCACCATCAATGAAGGTGGGAACAAGAAAAGGCCCCATCCCACACCCAAGGCAAGAGTTTCCAAGGGTACGGGACCCGTAAAGGGGAAAGGAAAAAGGGTGGGTACGGTACCACCCAAAGCACCAAAGAAGAAGCAAAAGGTTGCTTTGAATGACCCATGCTTCAAGTGTGGGAGATTGGACATTGGGCAAGGAATTGTCCGTCCACCTCCAAGAGTTGAAAGCCAAGAGGGATGCGGGGCAAACCTCAGGTACAATTTACATGATTCATATTGATCTTAATGTTATATCTTCCAACACATGCGTATTGGATACCGGATGTGGAACTCATATTTGCAATTTGTTGCAGGGGTTCAAAAGAAGTAGGGACTTTAATCAAGGGGATGTTAGCCTCTACATGGGTAATGGAGCTAAAGTGAAAGTTAAAGCTCGTGGGGACTACATCCTAAAACTTCTAAGTGGTTTGGAAGTAATTTTGAAGAATGTTTTATATGCTCCTAGTTTGACTAGGAACATTATTTCTGTATCACAATTAAGACATTATGATTATGTATTATCTTTTGTTGAAAATGATATTCATGTTTCTTTAAAAGATATGTTTTATTTTAAAGCTATTCCCATTAATGGTATTTATGAATTGGTTCATGAGAATACTTTAAATGGTTCATTGTACCAAACTAACACCAAGAAACTCAAGTTGGATTTGAGTGATACGTATCTTTGGCATTGTCGTCTTGGTCATATAAACAAGAAACATATACAATCACTTCAAAAGAATGGTCTTTTAAAAACAAATGAATATGATTCATTTGATGTATGTGAATCTTGTTTACAAGGAAAAATGACTAAGGCACCCTTTAATGGGACTAACAAAAGGGCAAAAGATTTGTTAGGAATCATACATTCGGATGTATGTGGTCCTTTTAAGCCAATGACTAGGAATGGTGAAAGATACTTCATTACCTTTACCGACGATTATAGTCGCTATGGGTATGTGTACCTATTAAGACACAAAGATGAAGCTTTTGAAATGTTCAAGATCTTTCAAAATGAAGTACAAAATAAACTCAACAAGTCGATTAAAGTTCTCCGCACCGATAGAGGAGGTGAATACCTAAGTGATGCTTTTCAAGGTCATCTTAGGAATTGTGGGATTGTCTCACAACTCACTCCACCTGGAACACCACAACATAATGGTGTGTCTGAGAGGAGGAATCGAACCTTATTGGATATGGTCCGATCTATGATGGCTAGAAGCACATTGCCTCTATCATTTTGGGGTTTTGCTTTGCTCTCCGCGGCCCGTATTCTAAATATGGCCCCAACCAAAAAGGTGGAAAGGACACCCTTTGAGATATGGCATGGAAGAGTTCCATCCCTATCATACTTTAGGGTCTGGGGTTGTGAGGCTTATGTTAAGACTCCCACCCCAAACAAATTGGAAATCCGATCCACCAAGTGCATCTTTGTTGAATACCCTAGAGATTATATGGGATATTATTTCTATGATCCACTGGAACAAAAGGTGTTTGTTGCCAGAAAGGGTGAGTTCTTAGAAGCAAAGTTTGTTATGGAAGGAACTAGCAGTAGAACAGTGGATCTTGAGGAGGATCAAGAACCACAACCCGATGCACGTTTGGTTGAAACTAGCACTCAACATGAGGATGTTGAAGATGATCAAGTGGTTGATCAATACACATAAAACGTTCGCAGAAGTGGTAGAACTAGTAATCCACCTAAAAGATACGAATTTTTCATGGATGGATGCTATGTGGTAGATTCAGATGAACCAACCACATACCATGATGCAGTGTCCAATTCGGATTGTGACAAATGGCTCGAGGCCATGAGCGTTGAGATGCAATCCATGCATGACAATCAAGTATGGGACTTGGTTGTGCCACCTCTTAACTCCAAAGTAGTTGGAAGCAAGTGGGTTTTCAAGAAGAAAATCGATATGCATGGAAACTTGGATACTTATAAGGCTAGAATTGTAGCAAAGGGTTTCACTCAAACTCAAGGGGTTGATTATGATGAAACCTTCTCATCTGTTGTGATGCTAAAGTCTATAAGGATATTGTTTGCCATAGCTGCTCATTAAGATTATGAGATTTGGCAAATGGATGCCAAAACCGATTTCCTAAATGGATATCTTGAGGAAGATGTCTATATGGTTCAGCCTGAAGGTTTTGTCGATCCAAAACATCCTAATAAAGTATGCAAGTTAAAGAAATCAATCTATGGATTGAAACAAGCATCGAGAAGTTGGAATCACCGTTTTGATGAAGAAATAACCAAATTTGGGTTCATCAAAAATGTTGATAAAGCATGTTTATATAAGAAAGCTAGTGGGAGCATCATCATTTTCCTAGTATTATATGTCGATGACATCTTACTATTTGGAAATGACATTCCAACCATGGAGGGTGTAAAAGCCTGGCTTGGAAGCTGTTTCTCCATTAAGGATCTTGGTGAAGCCACCTATATTCTAGGAATAAAGATCTATAGGGATAGATCAAGGCGGTTGATTAGTTTGAATCAAAGTGCATACATTGATAAGATCTTGAAAAGGTTCAAGATGGAGAACTCTAAGAAAGGTACGGTACCTATTCAAAGAGGAACGATATTGAGTACGACTTAATGTCCTAGCTCAAAGGATGAGCAAGATAAAATGAAGGCAATCCCATACGCATCTGCTATTGGATCCATCATGTATGCAATGATATGCACTCGACCGGACGTGTCATGCACCTTAAGCATGACAAGCCGATACCAGCAAAATCCTGGAAACAGTCATTGGATGGCTGTGAAGAACATACTTAAGTACCTAAGGAGGACAAAAGATATGTTCCTAATCTATGGATCTGGTAATGAGGAACTCGTTGTAAAAGGTTACACAGATGCGAGTTTCGAAACCGATCGTGATGATTCACGGTCACAATCGGGATATATTTTCATTCTGAATATAGGAGCGGTCTCTTGGAAGAGCTCCAAACAAGATGTGGTGGCTGTATCAACTACAGAATCTGAATACATCGCCGCCTCATTGGCAGCTCAAGAAGCTGCATGGTTGAAGAAATTCATTGCCGATCTAGGGGTTATCCCTTCCATTCAAGACCCACTAGAGATCTTTTGTGATAACGAGGGTGCGATTGCTCAAATCAAGGAACCTCGTGCTCATCAAAAGACTAGGCACATTGAGCGGAGATTCAACTACATACGAGATGAAGTTCAAAAGGGAAATATATGTATTCGCAAAGTTCACACGGATCAAAACATTGCGGATCCTCTCACGAAGCTCCTTGAAAAGGCAAAGCATGAAGGTCATACTTGTGCCATGGGACTTCGATATTCTAGTGATTGGATTTGATCTGTAATTTTGTATTTGGATATCTGGAACTCTTTATTATTTGAATAAAATTATTTGGTTATAATGTTTCAATTAATGTTCCAATTTAGCATGTTTAATCCATGAGTAAATTGTTTACTCTAAATGTCCGTAGTCGTTCAGACTTGTGGGAACAAGTGTGAGGGTAAGATTATTATGAACTTGGATTGGTTGATATTCATAAGGATGAATATAGAGCAATGGGTTGCTACCAAGGTTCATAGATATTTGTGGGATACAAATATTGGACTAACCCGCACCTCAAATTTTACTACATGGAATATTATTGATTGATCATAAGTAATTTGAGTAAAGGAAAATATCATTGGTATCCTCAGACCTGAGATACATATTGGGTTTTGATATTCACCAAGTGTCATACCTTGATCTGGTTATCCGCTGTTCTGAAATAATGGACAGTACATGAGACTATGTTCAGGTGTGACACAATGTGATTGTGAGAAATATATGTAGTCAAGATGGGATTTGTTCCTCTTATTCGTTGAGAGTTAGATGTCTAAGGCCTGATAAAGTTAAATCAATGGAGAATGATCACTCTGTGTCTCTAGGATTTAACATGACATCTGCGACAAAGGGATAGATGATTGATTCACCTAAAACATTTCAAGTATGGTACTTGACGGAGATGATGTTATTGAATGGCATTCAGTCATACGTATTAAGGGTAGTAAACCGTTGTTAGGCGGTATTTATTTCTTGCATCAATCTTCTATGAATCTTATGCAAGTGGGAGATTGTTGGATCATGTATGCCCAAGACACATACAAGATTGATGTGGTTAGTACGTTATGATCCAAGTCGGGTCATACCCAATAACAAGCCAAACATACACCAATTAATATTTGTTTGTTGATAAGATCATACAAATAAATATTGACACCAATTTAGAAAACGGGTTTTCTAAATTATTGCTTTTGTGATAGAACAACATTATATGGATAATTTTTTCATGAGATATTTAGTTGTTTCATTATTTAAGTTGGTTAAATAATGACAAATAAAATTGTGTTAATGTTATAAAATTAAAATAGGTTTTAATTTTATAAATTTAAGGGATTGAAATAGTTCATTTTTATAAAACTTGAAATGGGTGGGAAACCCATTTGAAATGGGTTCATTTCGGCCTCCTTGGCCTTGAAAACACCCATTTGTTTTGTCTTGGTTCTTGAGTGACATTACTCACTTGAACAATCTTCTATCATCTCACCTTCTCTCACACACACTTAAGCAACAAAGCTCTCTACAAGGCTAGATTTTTGGGATTTTTCAGCTCAAAAAGGGGGCTGAAAATTTCGTGTTTTGAAGTTTCCTTGGTGTAGAACTTTGGTGTCAAGCTTCCTAACTAGCTAGGTGTTTGAAGACCTTGTGGGTATTACAAGCTTGCGGTCTTCTCCTTTGAAGGCTAGCAACTCAAGAACATTATCATCTTCTTCATTCCTTTCATCCACAACATTGTGTCCTGAAAGGTAGATTTCTATGAACACTCTATGGGTGTTCTTGTTCATTTTGCATGCTAGCTTTTCACATAATAAAGATCATTTTGTCTATGGGTTTGTTGTTTTACACATGATAAGGGTAATTTTCAGAAACTTTAACATGTTTAAAGTAGTATATTCTGTTGCGTTTCATATGTTTAAATGGTTAAACAACTTGTAAATGGTATGACAAACCCCAACACTCTGTGATTGAGATAGCACTGTTGTTGTCTATGTGAATGGGTGTCTCCTTGAAGTTTAACCCATAGTCCAACATCTGATTTTGAATCCAAAGTACTTGAGCACAGTAGCTTGCAACATCAATGTATTCAGCTTCAGCAGTTGATGCAGAGACACAAGATTGTTTCTTACATTGCCATGAGACAACCCTTCCACCAAGAAATTGGCATCCCCTAGATGTAGACTTTGCAGTCATATTGCAACCACCATAATCACTATCTGTATAGGCATACAGATTGAAGTCAGAATTCTTGGGATACCATAAGCCAAAGTGTTGATGCACCTTTGAGGTATCTTAGAATCCTCTAGACAGTGATAAGGTGAGACATCTTAGGGTTGGCTTGATATCTTGCACAGATGCAAGTAGCAAACATGATATTAGGCCTACTAGAAGTAAGATACTTAAAAGACCCAATCATAGCCCTGTATAAGTGCTCATCTACACACTCCCCCTCAAGATCAGGTCAAAGGGAGTGGTTCCTAGCTATGAGTGTCTTAGCAATCATACAGTCAGTCATGTTGAACCTCTTAAGTATGTCTTGAACATACTTTGACTGACTTATGAAGATGCCATCTTCAACTTGCTTCACTTGAATTCCCAGAAAGAAATTGAGTTCCCCTATGGCACTCATTTCAAATCTGTCTTTCATCAGCTTCTCAAAGTCTTTGCAGAGCTTTGGATTAGTTGAACCAAAGATGATGTCATCCACATATACTTGAACTAGCAATATGTCTTTTCCCTGTCCTTTGATGAAGAGAGTTCCATCTATAGTACCTCTCCTGTATCCATGTTTACAAAGATACTCAGATAGTGTCTCATACCATTTCCTGGGTGCTTGATGCAACCCATAGAGAGCTTTGTCAAGCTTGCAGACATAATCAGGATGATCAGGGTCTACAAAGCCAGGTGGCTGTTTAACATAAACCTCTTCATCTATCACTCCATATAAAAAGGCACACTTCACATCAAGTTGAAAGACCTTGAAGTTCTTGGATGCAGCAAATGCCAGGAATATCCTAACAGCTTGTAATCTTGCCACTAGAGCAAAGACATCAGTGTAGTCAATCCCTTCTTCTTGTGTGTATCCTTGAACAACCAGTCTAGCTTTGTTCTTGACGATGATGCCTCTATCATCTTTCTTGTTCCTAAACACCCATTTGGTTCCAATGGTAGTCTTCCCAGAAGGAAGAGGACAAAGGTTCCAAATTTTCTGCCTTTTGAATTGAAGCAGATCTTGTTGCATAGCTTCAACCCAACTTCCATCCTTTAGAGCTTCATCAACTTTCTTTGGCTCTATCTGAGATAGAAAACAAGAGTGACGACAAACATTTGCTTCATGGGTTTGTCCTCTTGTCTTTACCCTAGAGACAACATCTCCAATGATGTTTGTGGTAGGGTGAGACTTGTGGATCCTAAGCTGAGGGATCATAGCAAGTTGTTGAGAAAGATCTAAATTTGAGAAATTTAGATCTGGCATAGATGTTTCTCCCACCACATCAGCACACTTTTCAAGTGAAACTTGATCCAAGCAGTGTGTGACATCATTGATGTTCTCATCTATGGTGTGGTTAGTGGCATCAAGAAATTCTTGGTCACTGTCACCATTACCATTGTTGTCTTCTACAATTGAGGTGTTCTTATCTGGTTATTGAGCCTCTGATCTGGAATTTGAAGGTATACCAGATGTATCAGCTGAGTTTGTTATTGTTGTGCTGATAGAAACCTCATTTGCAGAAGTGGTTCCAACTGGAGCTGAAGATGTATGACTTGAAGATCTTCCTAGCTCAAATCTTAGATCAGGATCACCTGTATTTAAATCTTTTACAGATCCTGAAACATTCTCACAAGATTTGTTAAAACAGTTGGTAACCAAATCAAGATCAAATAACCAATCTGGACCAGAACCGGCAACACAAGGTGTGTGTTCATTGAAAGTCATATTGGCTGACTCTTCAACAATTCTAGTTCTAAGATTGTACACTCTATAAGCCTTAGCTTGGGAAGAGTATCCAAAGAAGTGTCCATCATCTGATTTCTCAGCAAACTTGGCAATTTGATCTTTGGTATTCAAGATGGTGCAAGAACATCCAAATGACCTGAGAAAACCAATGAAAGATTTCCTCTTGTGCCAAAGTTCATAAGGAGTCTTGCCATGAGTCTTAACTACTAAAACTCTGTTCTGCACATAGCAGGCAGTGTTGACTGCCTCTGCCCAGAAGGTGATGGGCAGTTTAGAGTCAGACAACATGGTTCTTGCAGCTTCAAATCAGTTGCCTGTTTCTCCTCTCAGCAACACCATTTTGCTGAGGAGTCCTGGGAGCACTGAATTGTCTTGTAATACCTTTTTCATCACAAAATGTATCAAGGATTTGGTTCTTAAATTTAGTTTCTTGATCACATCTTATGATTTTGACCTTGCAATCAGATTGATTCTCAATCTTTAAGATGAAATTTTTTAGAATCTCAGAAGTCTCATCTTTAGTTCTAAGGAATAAAACCCAGGTGAATCTTGTAAAGTCATCTATGATCACTAGACAGTACAAGGTCCTTCCTAAACTCATTACACTGGTAGGGCCAAAGAGATCCATATGTAACAAGTGTAGGGGTGTAGTGATGGAGTTCCTTTCCTTAGGCTTGTGAGATACCTTATGTTGCTTCCCTTTCAAGCATGCAACACAATGGTCATCACTTGTAAACTCTTTCTTTGGCATTCTAGTTACCAAATCATGTCTAATTAATTTATTCATGTTCTTAAAGTTTACATGCCACATTCTTTTATGCCATAGGAAAGACTCATCACTATTGGCTTTAGACAGAAAGCATGAAACTTCTCCAGAGGGAGAGGTTTCTTGCAAATCCATCTTGGACATGTTTCCTTTCCTGGGGGCTCTAAGCAGGATATGCTCATGAGGAATGACCACTCCAAGCTTAAGAACAATGCACTCATGCTCAGTAAAGAGCATGTTATGACTCTGATCACAAAATTAGATACACTCAGAAGATTGTATCCAAGCTCCTTAACAAAGTTTACCTTTTCTATGCTGAGCTTACCATTTGTGACCTTGCCCCTTCCAGAAATGTAACCACCTTCATCTCCTCCAAAAGCAACTGGTCCTCCATCAATCCTTTCAAAGTTATGGAGTAGTGACCTATTCCCTGTCATGTGCCTAGAACAGCCACTGTCTACGATCCAAACATTTTTGTCTGTCTTCAGCTGTCCCTGCACAAAGAGAAAGATTAGTTACATTTGGAAACCCAAGCCTTGCTTGTCTTGGGCTCATTTGTAGAAGGTAATTCAATAGTAATAGATCCTATGGTTGTTCTAAGAGGATCTTGAGCTGTTGTTGATGGAGAATTCTCATTCACTTGGCCTTTCTTAGACATCCACACCACCTTTGGAGTCTTGGACTTGACCTCCAAAACTATGGAAGCTTTTGGAACTTCGGAAGTTTTGATGACTGAACCTTTGGAAAATTCTGCAGACACTACAGCAGACTTTAGTGCTTCGGAAGAACTCCTTTCTTTCGAGACCAACTTCTCTTTCGAGGGTAATTTTCCACTTCCCTTCTTCTTAGACTTGGAGCTTCCGAAGGAAACATGTTTTCCTTCCGAAGCTTGAATCTTCTTAGAACTCTTTGAAGCCTTTATTTTGGTCATATGGACAATACCTTTAGGATTGAAGGGACAATCCTTAGCAATGTGAGTGGTACTTTCACATATGACACAATTCATCTTTTTCTTCACAAAAGCCTTTTCCTTGGAATAGGACTATCTTTGGTCACATCCCTTCTCCACCTTCATCTTTGCAGATGCTAAGACAATCCTCTTAGGCTGAGGACTGTGCTTGGAGTTTGATGGTCCAGACTGTGCAGCAGTGGTACATAGCAGATCGGTCTTCTTCTTGCTACTGAGATGAGTTGAACAAGAACCAGAACTCTTAGCAGAAGAGTTTTGGTTGATGTCTTCAGTCCCTACCACTTTAAACCCTGCAGAGATAAAAACTTGTTTATGTTTAGAGTCAAAAGTAGCCTTGATCTCTTAAGCCTTCCTTGCCTTTCTTTTGCTCTTTCTGATCAAGTTCTTTCTCATGGACTTGGTCATCACATTCTTCCTTTTCTCCTTAGAAGGATAGTGGCCTTTATTGGAATCCTCCTCTTCACTCTCCTCAGAGGGATTCTTCACTATCTCTTCTTCATCCTCTTCACTCATAGGATCTATGAGAGGAAGCTCATCTTCACAAGTTCCAAACCTAGGAGATCTTACTGACAAGATTATGTGTGGAGGAGCTATCTCATTGGATCCCAGTTCGTGCTTGTTTTGATAGCACACGTTGTTGTGCAGGGATGAGGATATCATGTTCTTGAAGGTCTCTTCTTCAAGAACACTCTTTTCTGCCTGGCTTTGCTGATCACAAGCTCAGCCTGGCACTCAGTTAACTTAGTTATGAGATCTTTGATTTGAGTCCTAAAATCCGCGTGTTCATGTTTTAGAACTGAAATGGTTTTCTCTAAGTCCTCTATCTTCAGTTTATAATCATTTTCAGACTTTCTAAAACCAGACTTTAAAATGTTTAAGGACACAAGATCAGATTTCATTTCCAAGTTGTAGGACCTACATCTGTTAACTTTAGCAATGCATTCAGGAGTACAGAGATGTTCCAATACCTTGGCTTCATCATGATTTGCCATTAGTGCTTGGTTTGGAGAAGCATCTTCCACCTAAAAGCTCCAGTCAAAGCCTCCTTCTTCAACAGCAACAGTAGCTTGCTGCTTTGACTTCTCATTCTGGAGAGCTTTGTCAGTGTAGTTTGGTCTGGATTGTGTTTGGCCACCATTTGTTCTAGGTGCCTTACACTCTCTGGCAAAGTGGCCCATCAAGTTACAGTTATAATACTTGACTTTGCCTTTGTCCAGTCCAAACTTTCCACTGGTTGCATTGCTTGGAAACTTCCTTCCAGTCCTCTTGTAGAACTTCTTGCTCTGTGAGTGAGAAGAGCCATCTGCTTGACTATTTCCATGTATTCCAGATCATCTGGATGGATACAGTCCAGGTCTTCAAGAGTGAAAAGAGAGTTGCCATAGCTTTCATCAGAAGACACAAAAGCTTGAGAAGAGCTTGTCTCTTGGAATGGACTTCCTTGAGTGTAGTTCTCCCTGGTGTCTCTAGGAAGGTAATGAAAGGACCCTTTGGTGAATTGTTAGGGTAGCATAAGAGATGATGTTTGGGTTCTATGCTATCCCTTTCAACCACATGTAGGGCTGAACCCATTTGATTGTTGGAGTTGCCAAATGAACCTGGCATGTTCATCTCCATCTGGTAGCCACTGAGAATCTCATATAACTCTGTCAGAGTAAGAGTTTTGAGATTTTCAGTTCTCTTGATCACCACACAATAGTGTGTCCATTGCCTAGGAAGTGAGGACATGAACTTCCTTACAATGTCTCTGTTTTCAAGAGAAACTCCTCCATCCACTAGGGTATCCACAATCTCAACATACCTGAAATACTGCTGAGTCATGGTTTCACCTGTTTTGAAGGTGAAGTTTTCAAACTGCTGCTTCAGGAGATCCTTCTTGTTCTCCTTGGCTTCAGAAGAACCCTCATACATCAGTTTCAGTGCATCCCACAGCTGCTTGGCTGTTTTGCATTTCTTGAAACCTCTGTACACAGAGTTTGGAAGGGCAGTTTGAAGGGCTGTCATGGTTTTTCTGTCTATATTTACTCTCTTCCTATCTTCATCAGAGTAGTTAGCCACATCTTTGGGGATCATATCTTTATCAATTTGATATTACTAGTCCCTAACTTAATGGGTTGGTTATGTAATAGGGTTAACCACTTAATGATATTATAAAAGTTTTCTTTTATATGTCTGCTTATAAATATGAGACTAAGAGAGACTAAAACACCTCTAATCCTAGTAAAATCTGATAGTAGTTGGAGCTCGAAATTACCTTCGAGTAGAACTGCACGAGGTAGGTTCGGTGTGGGAGGCATGGGTGGTGGCACCGGTGGCAGAACAATTGGAATGATTGTATCCTGCTGCTGCTGCTGACCTGAGTTTGTACTTGAATGGTTCATCCTTTCGGCTGCAATGTTGTACCAATAATAGAATCACAAGAACATATATTTATATCTAAAATCAACTTCAAAAATACCTGCGATTATATCTTTCAAACTGATCAACAGTCTTCTTAATTTCTCTTAAATGGAGATCTAAATAAAGGGCCTAGGCCTTAATTTATATAGACGTGAAGTGAAGTTAACGTCCATTAAAACCGTGCATGGGTGACGTCAGCTAATGGTGTCATGGTTGATGTCACATTATATTATATACATTATATTATATATATTCGTAATGTTGATCTCAGATCCAGATTTTACGGTCTATTTCTTATAAATGTAAACGGGAATACATTTTGAAAGTGGATTAATAATTGAATTTACAGTTGTTTTAAACAAATATGAAAGGCATATTAAGCTGAAACGATTATTATAATTAAAATATATAGTTTCCCTACACGTGTTGCATGGGGTACTTCACAACGTGGCTGAACAAGAAATAGTGGATTAAATAATACCATAACAACTATAACTTCGTGCAAAATTAAACACGATCGGTAGGAGTCCAACAGCCAAAATGTTAAACAACTATTGGAAACATCAAAACAAAGTCAAAACGTAAGAAAATTAAAGTACTAAGTTAAACTTAAAGTTTCAATGACCAAAATGTCGGAAAAGCTTGAAGGCAGTAATGCTTCCACTACTAGAAAACTAAACAACTGCTATCAATATTTGCAATTGAAAAAACGGTCGGAAAGTTTGCAACCATTTTGCTACCAAAATCAAATTAAGAGGTTGCGAAGTTAGCGACCAAAATCAAAACGGTCGCTGAATTTGCGACCAAACAAGATGCGGTGGCAAAAAGGTCACAAATTTAACAACAAAACAACATCCAATGACAAAATGGTTGCAACATTTACGACTATCCAATTATGGTAACAAAAGATTACATATAAATAAATAAAGATAAAAAAAGAGGATAAATTTCTTAAATACCCAATCGCAAAATGGTAGTAATTTATGCAACTGGCTATCTATGATTGCAAAAACTGAAAATAAGAATAAATTAAAATTTAAATAATGTATTAATCGCATATTACAATCAGTATTACATGAGCACTTAAAACAAAAGCTCCACAGCGCACCAATGAAGCGATTGAAGCTACAAAATCCGACATGCCGGTTGAAGTTCCAATGAGTTTATTTGCTTATTGACATGCCAATTGAAGTTTTGATGGTTGCTTTTGCTGTACTTAGGGTTTCAATTGAAGTTTTGATGCTGATTGAAGTTCCGATTAAAGCGATTTGACATGTTGATTGTTGAAATCAATTTGAGCTTGTAACTTTCTGATTTCAAATTACATTCTCTGGCACGTTTAATTTGAGGTACATACACCGTCCCCTCCTTGATCTCCTGTAATGCTACCTGATTCAAATTAACTACTAGTTGCTTACACTATGTGTAAGATTGATATGAAGACTTGTTGTATACATATGTTTATAACTATCGTTCATATCAAATGAATTCTGCATTTTGTTCGCTTGAGTATTTTGACTAATTCAAC
The DNA here is from genome assembly GCA_025506515.1 of Flaveria trinervia. NCBI lineage: Eukaryota > Viridiplantae > Streptophyta > Magnoliopsida > Asterales > Asteraceae > Flaveria > Flaveria trinervia. The sequence continues at coordinate 78,376,366 of CM046443.1, read as the reverse complement.
TTATTATGATTTTGTTATTGTGGATATGCGTTTTATTTCTTATATGAGGGTTTGAGATGAGAATTTCTGTGTTTACTTGTATTTAGTTTCTCTTTAGTTCATTATTTATATATGCTTCATGATATACATGTATTTTTTTGTTGATGGGGATCCCTTTTCTAATGCTTTTAAGGTATATGATTGCTTAGAAACTAGCTTTATATCATAAAATCTAGTTGTGTCTCCATTGATATGGAAACGAGTTTTGTTCTCGTATTAAAGCACACTTTTTACTTGTATATAATTTAGTATTATGATATTGAATGTTTATATTTAAGATGAGACATACATGTGTTTGTGTAATTCAGCTTCTTTGCAATCTGAGTAGTCTTTTTATACTAGCAAGGTTTTCCTTGTTTGATTAGATATTAGAGATATCATATCTTCGACATAGGTCCTTATCTATATTAATTAGTAGATTAGTATTCCGTGTATTAAATGTGTTAAATAAATAAAATACTAAATAATTAATAATATAATCTATAATTATGAAACCATATTTTTAGATAAAATATGATTATAATTAAGTATAAATAGTCACTTTAAGTAAATAAATAATAATGTATTTTTCTTAAACTTTTTTTTTATAAAACAGTTATGTTTTTAATATTTTGTTTTAAGATTTTTTAAAAAAGTTCATTGTATTCTGTATTGTATAAAACTTTTATTTTTAAAAACTGTGCTTTTAATAAAAATAAGTTTTTAATTTATTAAATTATATATTTTCTAATTTGGAAATGATAAGAGTTATATTATTAGTATTCAATATTATTATTAATAATAGAAAGAAATGAGAAAGTATGTTTGATAAAACTTACAATTGTATCATGATAAGACTTACAATTATGTTACGTCTTATATTAGTTTTTCTTTATTATAGATAAATTAATAGACAGATAAATAGATAAATAGGCTATAAACCCATACATTAGACGGAATATATATATTAATAAACACGAAGAGTTAAATTATAATATTTTAATATAAAATATGATTAATATACATATAAGTAACAGTTAACAAAATAAAACAATTATACTATTTCTTTTATAGCTCTTATATAACTGGTGTCATTTTTAAATATTCATTTTAATATTCAATATTAAAATTATTTTTTATAAAAAATCTTGTATATTAAAATTCTGATTTATAAATTTTTTGTTGTTTTAATAATATTGTTTTTAGAAAATTTTACCTTTTAAAAAAAAGACTGATTTAAATTTTTTTGTTTCACATAAAAGTTAAATGAAAGAAAGATTGCATAAAAGCTAAATGAAAGTTAAATGAAAGAAATCTAACAACAACGTTAAATATAAAGATATTATAAAAACCAATTTATGATACTAAGGTTATTTACTACAACCAACTATATTTACAACCAACCACAATGACTACAACCAACTATATTTACTTCAACATATCATATTCTCCAACACCTTTCAGAGTGTATCCTTATCGCTACATTACAAACTATAAGGTTTTATGTAAGGCTGATGCACCTAAAACATTCAAAGTCTTCTTGCATGCATGCACTGATGTGAAGTCGCCGGATCGGTTGACATCCGAGTGTGTTCTTGACGGAAGGAAATAAAAACCAAAACCAAGAGACAAACAATAGAACGAACAAGAATATAATAGTTTCATTAATAAAACCTAATGATTACAAGCTCGTTAAACATAAGAATCAAGACTCTTGGCAAGGGAAGATCGAGCATGATCTCCCCTCTCATCTGGCAGCACCTAGGCCCCGGGCAAACTCCTTCACCTTTCTACATAATGAAATTGGTATTTATAGGCCTCAGCCCATATTAGATGCGACTGGGCTCATTCGTACGATTAGGCCATGCGTATGGTTCAATCATACGACTGGACCATACGTATGGTTCAGTCGTATGACTGGACCATACTTGTGGTTCAGTCTTACGGTGGCCCCAATAGTATCTCTCAGTTCCACGACTGGTCCATTAGCATGGCTTAGTCGTACGACTGAGTCTCATTCACATATGCTCCTGCGAATGACCCAGTTTCATGTGTTTACAATATATATGGTGTATTACATTAAGCGTAGACTATTCATCAAGAGATAGACACACTATATATGACAATATATGCTCCAACAACTGAAGTACATAAGTAGAGATGTTTCGAAAGTTTTACACCATGCACTAGAAAATATTCTAAGTGTACAATTTTTCAAAGCCAAGAATAACATCTTCCAAAGATAAAATTGAAGTCTTTTGAAGTTTCAAAGACAAAGTCTTTATAGATACATATGTACCTAGTTTATGTGCTTAAATGTAAAAGTCTTTCATGTCTTACATATGTGTATTTTGACAAAGCAATGAAATATGATATATGATTTGATGTTTATCTATCTTTAATTCATATGTATGACCTCTTATATAGGTTTGAGGTTGTTGTACACAATTCTAATTCAATAATGATTGAGTAATGTGTTCAAAATTGTTCATCAAAGAAAAAGATGGAGATTTACTACTGGTACAGATTTATTTGGATGACATAATCTTTGGTTCTAAAAACGAAGTATTATGTAAAGTATTCAAATCTGTAATGAAAGCAGAGTTTGAGATGAGTGCCACGGGGGAAATGAAGTTCTTTCTCGGCTTACAGGTGCATCAGACACCAAAGGGAATGTTTCTGCATCAGACCAAATATGTAAGAGATATCCTCTGTTGATTCGACATGGAGAATGCTTCGGTAGCTGGAACTCCACTTGCGACAAACCATGACGTGGCACCCGACGAAAATGGTGATTTGGTTGATGCCACCATGTATAGAGGAATAACCGGATCTCTCATGTACCTCACAGCCTCACGTCCTGATATCATGTACGCCACATGTCTTTGTTCTAGATATCAGGCGAAACCTAAAGTAAATCATCTTATCAGGGTTAAAAGGATATTTCGTTATTGAAGGGTACTCTAACACTCGGGTTGTGTTATCCTCATGACGATGACTTTGAGCTTACAACGTATAGTGATTCGGATTATAGTGGTTGCAAGATGAATTACAAGTCAACATTAGAGAGATGTCAGTTCTTTGGTAGACGGTTAGTCACCTGGTAGTGTAAGAAGCATACCTCAGTTGCTCTATCAACATGTGAAGCTGAATACGTGCTGCTCACAAATCATTTGGATTCAACAGCAAATGCGCAACTACGGTTTGCAATTTTCTAGGACCCCTATCTTTGTTGATAATTCTGCAGCAATTGCTTTAACCAAAAATCCGGTTCAACATCCTAAAACAAAACACATTGGTATTAACTATCAGTTTATACATGATTGTTTTGAAAAGCAATTAATCGATGTGGTTAAGATTAATATTGATTTTCAACGCGTCAACCTCTACGCAAAAGCATTTGACAAACCGAGGTTTTTATATCTTCTAGAGGTTAATGGTGTGAAAAAGAAAAATGATGTGACTCAAGAAGAAGAAAGTTTGTTGTTCGACTAGTTTGTCTTATTCTATTTATTTATTTTTTTTTATTTTTCTGTCTATTAAAATCAAAAAACACAAAAAGATTTTGGTTTAGAATTTTTGGGGGAGAATAGTTTTAGTTTAGTGTTTAGTATTTAATTATTTGTAGTATTTATTTACTCAAAAAAAAACGAGAGGGGAGGGCAGTTTAGCTGAAAGAAGTGAAATCAAATCTGTGATTTTGATTTAAAGTTTATAGAAAATGATAGTACACAGGAAACAAATTGGTTGGGACTTCAAAACTAGTTTGCTCAAAATGCAAAATTCAAAGTACAAGTCTGAGAAGTCTAAGAACAACTAAAGAAAAATGATAATTAAACTAGTCTGCTACTGAGGTAACATAAAAAAAAGTGGACCTAGAGGTTGCTAGTTCATTATATGATATCTCGGTAGATTCAACACAATAGATGAGTAGACTTCATTGTTGAATTAAAAATTCAAACTAACTTGTTCAGCTTGCTATGGGTTCTCATCTTATCCCTGGTTAACACAATCAGCGCATTTCCAATAAGGGGTTATGAGCAAAATAAATGCCATAAATGTGTGTGGATGACCATATATATGAGCAAAAACACATGTAAAAACTGCTAAAAGCAATCAAACTAATGACTAATGTTGTTGGTGCGTTATGTAAAAAGAAAAATAAATGCTCTAACAAGAAGATAGGTTGTGTGCCTCTCTACTGTGCGGTGGCACTGACCTGAGGATAAGCATAACCTAAATATTCTAGGATTTATTGTTGTTTGCGCCTCTTTGCTATGCGATGACACTGACCTGAGGCTTGGAAGCTCTTTGAAAGCTCTTAGAATAGTTTCTTCTTGTCCAATACCCGTAGACCGCTCAAAAATCTCCTGAGGAATGTTGATTACCATATAAGTGTGAGATCCACAAATGCTTGATGAAATAATTAAACCTAATTCATCACCAATGTAACTCAAAAATCTGTGTATGGATTGAAGTGGACAGACATACTGACAATCATCGTGGTTGCAATTCTTGAAAGTCAAAATCCTTGTGTGCATCTTATAGCTCTAGTATGATTTCGTGAAAGTACTGTTGACGCTCAGACAAAACAAGAATCTAGCATCAAAGTGCTTATTAAAAAGAGGCTCCCAATCGATTTTCATATACCTGTGTGATTCCATAATGAATCGTTCCAGAAATGATCAAATTAACTTGAAGCTTTTCTGCTCAAACCAAAACAAAAATATGTCTTGTTTTTCTTTTAAATTTCTAAGTTATTTTCTATTTTCTAGTCTTTTGTTGTGTAGATGTTGGACTAAATAACTAGCTATAATCTGTGAATCACTTACTAAGAGGGGTCATGTTTGAGGTGATCAATTAGGTTTTAAAGTAAAATGATCACGTCTGAGGTGATCAATCGGTTCCAAACTAAAAGGATCACGTCTGAGGTGATCAAAAGGTGTTAAAAGGACATAATGTTATATCAAAGGTTAAAATTTTAAGTGTTTGAAAGTGTATGAGTTCAAGCTCATAAGTATGAGCCAATCGTAGGATTGAATCATAAGAAAGAGTCAATCGCACAATTGAACCATACGTATGAGCTAGTCACATGATTGGACCATGAGTATGAGACAACCATGCGATTGGACTACAAGATTGAACCAATCGTACGATTGGATGTAGGAGTATGAGCTAGTCGCACGAATGAACCCCAGTCGCACGACTAGAGCATGAGTATGGGCCCAGTCGCACGACTGAGCATAAGTATAGGTCCAGTCCCATACTGAGGTTATTATACACAATTCTATGTCAATATGATTGAGTAATGTGTTCAACGTAGTCGGATGAGCATTCATGCTAATGGCCCATACTTATGGACCATACGCATGAATACGTCATGCTTATGGACCAGTCACATGATTGAACCAGGAGATTGGATAAGTGGTATGGTCGAGACATAAGATTGACTTAGTCACATTACAGAACCTTCAGTCGTGCGTATGACTCAATCGCATGATTCAGTCGTAAGAATAGAAGCCACTAACTTATAAATACCACCTAATTCATGGAAAAAAGTAACACTTGAAGAGATATTACGCATACACATAAACCCTAGCCATCCAAAACATCCTGAACAACATGTCCAAGTTCATAGTTTGTTCTTGATCGATTCCTACTCGTCTTAACGTCTTAGTTCAATCTTATATAGATCGGGTAATCGTTCTCACTGATTGGATAGCCAATCAATAGGATTCCACACTATTTGATCCGGTATAAAATCAGAATCAGTTAGTACTCTGTACGTACATGGTTATAACAGTCTTTCAAGCCAAGAAGTGAAGATAGATTATCTTCCAAAGACTATTAAATACATGCTTTATCTGATGTGCTTTACTATAAAGCTGGACCACTTTCCACTGCAACTCTGTTGACTCACCAACTTTCACAAGTTGGTGAAAAGGTCCATGCTTTTGGTAAACTGTACATTGAGGTCTTGACTATGTGCTTACTAATTTATGTACTTTTATCCTTTTTGTAAATAATTAGACATTCATTTAAAACTTAGAAACCATATTGTACTCATACATTTGTCCTTTAATTGTAAACAAAACATAGTACTTGTTCTTAAATTACAATAAAAGATTTCATAAGCAGGAATGCCATCCATAGCTCCCCAAGTAGCTCTGTGGTGCCATCCTCAGCATCAACATTTACCTGCCAACTATTATGCATAAAAGTCAGCTTTGCTGAATGAGTTCTAGTTTTAGAGAAATAAGAAATTATAACTTTATCCTTTATATAATGACCATGCATACATAATACATAAAATTTTCATCTTAATGAGCATGTTCATTATCTTTCATTCTTTCATATCTTTCACTTCATCATAAACGAGATTGCACAAAGCAAGAGCTCCATGTTGATCGACAATGAATGTCGATCCCTGTCGGTACACATCATCATGGTAGCTAACCCCGATAGTTGATCCACACTGCAAGGCACATAGCCCGCTCATGAATACGGATCAATCATCATACATCAGACTCACATAAGTGAAGTCTATCATAGTGCTTGCAAGACTTTTCATCATCAAACGGGCCCGGGGGTAACATTCATTAAGTCCCACTTTTCATTAATGTCATCTTCCACTTTGATATATACAATACTTAACTTATTATGTACACACCAAGCCAAGTACTAGTCATCATAAAACATAACCGACCCTCAGTGGGATAACGGGGGTTCAAGGGCGGCAACCCCTGACAGCGGGGTCCTAGGGGCGGCAACCCCTAGTGGGGTCTAAGGGGCAATGCTCCTAGCTGGGGTCGGGCTGCTAGGTCAGCGCACTTTTTTTTTTTTTTTAAGCATTTATATAACACATTTCCATATAAAAAAATCGATCTTCCCTTTAAAACCTCATAAAAACTCAGTCATTTAAAAATGTATATTTAGTATGCATAATAACCCTAAAACATGGAAAAACTTACAAATAAAGGGATCTAGAACTCACCTGGATACCGAGACCAACTTTTAAACTAAGCTTACAAGGCTAGGATCACACTACACAGCCTGCAGATGAGTAACACTTAAAGAGGTTAATTTCTACCTAAATTCGCTGCTAATTTCGCTACAAGATCAACAATTTCGCAGCCAGATTCGCCAACAGTTTCGCTGCCACCTTCGCTGGCCGTTTCGCTAGCATCATCGCTGCCAGTTTCGTCCAACTTTCGTTGGATAACTTGTCTGCGAAACTACCTACGAAACTACCTGCGAAACTATAGTTTCGCAGGAAGTTCTCACAGTTTCGCTGCTTGAATATGCAAATTCGCTGGATGCATATACAATTTCCCAGAACGCATAAAAACTACGAACCAGCCCGTTTTTAACCCAAAATCACAACTTTTTATGTCCGAACTCTTAGTTAATCATCCATGAGGCTATATCTAAGCTTTTTACATGTTTTCATACGTAAAAATGTGACCTTTATGCGTGTAACTTTTCAAAACCCAAAACCCTAGAATCTGGGTTTGATCTAGAGAAGGGTTTAGAGGCTTATTCTTACATATATTTGTTGCTCTTTTCTTATGGTTTGATGCTCAATCGTTCAGATCTTCAATCCGTAACCTTTGAAGCTTCCAATCTTGAGTTTTCTTCACCTTCTCTCTCTACTTTCTCTCTCTATGAATTTTGGTGGCTAGGGTTCAAGTGTGGAAGATGGTGGCTGATTAGGTGGGTTTGAAGGTTGATTATGGGCCCTAAATCACTTAGGCTCTTGCCCATAAGCCTAATTAGCCCATAACCCATTTTCTTCCTTTATTAAATACCCACTAATTAAGCTCATTATCCTCGGTGACTCGTTTTGACTTTTCGGGGTGTTACAACTCTCCCCCACTTATTTACGTTTCGTCATGGAAACTTGTCAGTCATCAAACAATTGAGGATAAAATTTCCTCATCTCCTCCTCAGTCTCTCAGATAGATTCTAATCCTTTTCTGTGTCTCCACTGTACCCGTACCAGCGGAACCACTTTATTACGTAAGTGCTTCTCTTTCCAATCAAGGATGGCCACCGGTTGCTCTACATAGTTCAAACATTCATTAACTTCAATGTCTTCTGATGGTACAAATGCATCATTGTCTGCTAGACATTTTCTAAGATGAGATACATGGAACATAGGGTGAATTCCGCTAACTCATCGGGTAATTCTAGTCTGTAGGCCACTTCCCCTACCCTCGTGATAATACAAAATGGCCTTATGTATCCTGTGCTTAACTTTCCCCTTTTTCGAAACCTAATGATCCTTTTCCAGGGCGATACCTTGAGCATAACCTTGTTACCAAGCTCAAATTCTATCGGCCTACGCCTTTATCAACATAAGTCTTCTGGCGATCCTTTGCAGCTTTCATGAAAGCCTTAATCTTATCTAACTTCTTGGTTGTGACCTCAATCACTTCAAGACTTCCCAATTCCTTTTGCCTGATGTCACCCCAACAAATGGGTGTTTTGCACTTCCTACCGTACAACATCTCATAAGGTGGCATGCCAATGCTAGCATGGTAACTATTATTATATGAGAATTTTGCCAATGGTAAGTGCTCATCCCAACTTCCTCCAAAGTCGATTACACATGCTCGTTGCATGTCTTCTAGTGTCTGAATCATTCTTTCCAACTGACCATTCGTCTGATGGTGGTAAGCCGTACTAGTATGCAGTATAGTGCCCATGGAGTCGTTAAACCTCTTCCAGAACTTGGATGTAAACCGCGTGTCCCTATCCGAAACGATAGACACTGGCACGCCATGACGAGCCACAATCTCCTTAATAAATAGCTCTGCCAACCTCTCAGAGGAAAACGTCTCACGAATTGGTAGGGAATGGGCGCTCTTTGTTAGCTGGTCAACAATCACCTAGATCGCGTCACTTCCTCTTGCCATGCAAGGTAGCTTCGTGATGAAGTCCATCGTGATGTGTTCCCATTTCCACTCTGGGGCATCCAAAGGCTGGATCTTCCCATATGGCTTTTGGTGCTCTGCCTTCACTTGCAAACAAGTCAGGCACTTGCTCACGTACTTAGCCACGTCTCGCTTCATTCCCGGCCAACGGTAATCTTTCTTTAGATCTTGATACATTTTCATGGCACCGGGGTGAATGGAATATCGAGTTTTAAGAGCCTCATCCATGATCTTCTCCCTTAGATCCCCATAGAGAGGGATCCACATTCTCCCAAATCGAGTTCTAACACCCAGGGTGTTTTTCCCCAAATGTGAAACTTGTCCTTTCATCCTTTTAGAGTTGACTCTATCCTCTCTCAATGCTTCATCCTGAAACTCCCTCACTTGTGTCATAACATTAGGAGTCATGATTATCTAGCAAGCCCTCACCCGAATTGGTTCGGGTCATCCCTTCCAGCTAAGGGCGTCAGCAACCACATTGGCTTTGCCTGGATGATAATGAATTTCGCAGTCATAATCCTTGATTAGTTCCAACCACCTCCTCTGCCTCATGTTGAGTTCATTTTGTTCAAAGAAATACTTCAGACTTTTATGATGAGTGAAGATGGTGCACTTCACCCCATACAGGTAGTGCCTCCAAATCTTCAATGCCAACACCACCGCAGTGAACTCCCAATCATGGGTAGGACAATTGGCCTCGTGGACCTTTAATTGTCTAGAAGCATAGGCTATCACCTTCCCTCGTTGCATCAACACGCAACCCAATCCTACATATGAGGCATTCGAATAGACTACGAGATCCTCGTTCCCTTCAGGTAACATCAAGACAGGGGCTTGAGTTAACCTCATCTTTAGTTCTAGGAAGGCGTTCTCCTAATCAGTACCCTATTCATACTTTACGTCCTTTCGGGTCAGCTTAGTCAAAGGAGAAGCTATCTTGGAGGAATCTTGGATAAACCTCCTATAGTAACCTGCCATGCCTAGGGAACTATGAATCTCAGATGGCATCTTTGGAGGTTCCCATAGCATGACCGCTTCAACCTTTGCAGGGTCCACCCTGATCCCCTTGGGATTAACCACATGACCTAGAAATTGAACTTCTCGAATCCAAAATGCTCATTTAGAGAACTTAGCATATAGTTTCTCGCTTTTGAGCGTTTTTAATACTTCTCGAATATGATTGGCATGTTCTTCTTCACTTTTTGAATAAATCAAGATGTCATCAATGAACACTATTACCGATTTATCCAACATCAGTCGACATACCCGATTCATAAGGTCCATAAAGGCAACTGGCGCGTTGGTTAATCCAAAGGACATGACGAGAAATTCATAGTGTCCATAACGCATACGAAACGCTGTCTTAGGAATGTCTTGTTCTTTCACCTTCAGTTGGTGGTAACCAGACCGCAGGTCTATCCTTGAAAACCAGCTGGCATACTAGAGTTGATCGAACAGGTCATTGATCCTTGGTAACAGATACCAGTTCTTTACGGTCATCTTATTGAGCTCACGATAGTCAATGCACATCCGCATGCTACCGTCTTTCTTCTTGACAAATAAAACCGGAGCACCCCATGGAGAGATACTAGATCAGATGAAGCCCTTATCTAATAAATCTTGCAACTGGCCCCTCAGTTCTACCATCTCCGAAGGAGCTAATCGATACGGTGCTTTAGCGACAGGTCGTGCTACCGGTAGCAAATCAATCTGGAATTCGATTTCGCGGTCAGGCGGCACACCAGTCAGGTCTTCAGGAAAGACGTCAGGAAACTCGCGCACTACCGGCACGTCTGATAATTGTGGCTTTGGCACATCCACATCTTTTACATAGGCCAAGTAAGCGCAACACCCACGTCTCAAGTACTTTTTAGCTGGGATCATCGACATGACTTTCGGTACACAACACACCTTATCCCCATGAACTGTAACAGATCGACCATCGCGTGTTATTAGATGAATTACCTTCTTGCTACATACAATATTGGCTTCATAGCTAGCTAACCAATCCATGCCTAACACCACATCAAAACCTCCTAAGGCCATAACACGCAACCTAGCAGGGAACTTACAATCTTCTAATTCAATCAGGCAATCCTCAACCACCTCAGTTACCTTAGTAGACGTACCAATGGCTGTTTCTACATAGAAAGGCTCATTTAACATTCTACTCTTATCATGCAACAAACGACAAAAGGCAGCAGACATAAAACTCCTACTAGCACCAGAATCAAAGAGCACTGAAGCATATTCATGGTCTACCAGAAACATACCTGAAACTACTTATGGATCTGCCTTGGCCTCCTTGCGAGTTATGTTGAAAGCCCTCGCCTTTGCCTTCAAACCGTCACCCTTTCCCTTATCTCTAACTTTAACCGTTCCTAATCCTCCCGATTTCCCTTTCTTGCAAGCCCTCCCCACATGTCCCATCTCGCCACACTGGTAACACTTCACCGCCTTGCAATCCTTAGCATAGTGGCCCTCGCCCCCACATTTAAAACATTTTCCAGTCCTAACTCTACACTCCCCCGAATGACCTTTTCCACATTTTCTACAAGCACCTCCTTCACCTATATTTCCCTGTCTCCCTGACTAATCCTCAACCCTCATCCTCTTCTCTCCACTCCTAAAGTTATCACCTCCAACCTTCTTCCCATTTCCATTCTTGTTCCCATTCTATTTCTCCACCTTCTTCTACATAGGCATTGGGTCCCTCTCATCATACAACCTCCCAGCTAAATCCACCACAGACCTAAACGTGCCTAGTCTGGCTGCAATCATATGCCTCCTGATATCCACAGGCAAACCCTGTATGTATCTTTTGATCTTCTTGGATGCAGGAGTCACCATGTTTGGTACAAGTCTTGAAAGCTCATTAAACTTAGAGGTATACTCTTGATGAGTCATGTTCCCAGCCTCCAAATACAAGAACTCCTTCTCAATCTTATCTAATTCCCGATGGGGACAATACTCCTCCAGCACTAACTCCTTCAACTCAAACCACCTCATTTCGGCTATCGATCGCTTTCCTTTCGCGGGACAATATTGTCCCACCAGCACAACGCTGAGTCGACGAAGGAATGAGTGGAAAACTTAACTTTTTGATCTTCCCTGCACTCACTAATTTCCAGTACCGCTTCCATCTCTTTGACCCGATGATGAGCGGCAGTAGCATTGCCGTTACCGTCAAATGTCGGGAGCTTGCACCTTTGAAATGCCCCATAGTTACACCCCTTAGTAGTCTCTTTTTCAGACTCTTCATCACTGTCATCATCATGAAGTGCCACCTTAGGGTTTGATGGCTCCTTTTTAGATTCTTCAGTCCTCCCAGTGGACTTCCCTGAATTCTTCTCATTTTCCTTCACCTCCTTCTTAGCTTTCTCTCCATCCCTAACTGCTTTAATCACCTCAGTCACTACTAAGGGTAACACACTTTGCATAACATTGTAGACCTCATCAGCGATAGCCTCCTTCACAATGGATTTGAGGGTGGCTGATCCCTCCCCCTCTGGGTGACCATGGAGGTCCGACTCCTCGTGAACAGTCTCGGGAGCATTAGCTTTGCTCCGGGTGACACGTGGCTCAGTAGTGCGCCTGCCACGAGCACCTCCTCAGGTTGCCTTCCCTAATTTTCTACCGGCCATAACTAATTCCTATAAGATTCAAACACCAAAATGGTTATTCAAGGTAATTGCTCAGATCATTATAAGTACGGTAAGTCCTTAATTACAGTGGCCAAGTGTGATTAACTACTTACCTTACTCTCCTGTCCCAAGCAATCACTATCCTAACACATGTCAGTATTCAAATCTAGAAGCACATAGAACATATAGCACACGCACATAATCCCAATTTTAGATGAAACTTTTACCTGATGGCACGTAGCTACTTGGATTGGCATCCTTCATTTGGTCCCATTTCAGTTTAAGTTTAAGTTTTGAAAACAGTTTACCCAATTCTCTTAAACTTTGGCTTTGATACCAATTTGTAAGGCCCAGTTCCTAGGAAGCCTCACAGTTGGTTAATCATGGCATAAAATCAGTTTAATAACAAAAACATTGCAGCGGAAATAATTAGACATTCATTTAAAACTTAGAAACCATATTGTACTCATACATTTGTCCTCTAAATGTAAACAAAACATAGTACTTGTTCTTAAATTACAATAAAAGATTTCATAAGCAGGAATGCCATCCATAGCTCCCCAAGTAGCTCCGTGGTGCCATCCTCAGCATCAGCATTTACCTGCCAAATATTATGCATAAAAGTCAGCTTTGCTGAATGAGTTCTAGTTTTAGATAAAGAAGAAATTATAACTTTATCCTTTATATAATGACCATGCATACATAATACATAACATTTTCATCTTAAAGAGCATGTTCATTATCTTTCATTCTTTCATATCTTTCACTTCATCATAAACGAGATTACACAAAGCAAGAGCTCCATGTTGATCGACAAGAAATGTCGATCCCTATCGGTACACATCATCATGGTAGCTAACCCCCGATAGTTGATCCACACTGCAAGGCACATAGCCTGCTCATGAATACGGATGATACATCATACATCAGACTCACATAAGTAAAGTCTATCATAGTGCTTGCAAGACTTTTCATCATCAAACGGGCCCGGGGGTAAAATTCATTAAGTTCCACTTTTCATTAATGTCATCTTCCACTTTGATATATACAATACTTAACTTATTATGTACACACCAAGCCAAGTACTAGTCATCATAAAACATAACCGACCCTTCGCGGGACAGCGGGGGTTCGGGGGCGGTAACCCCTGATAGCGGGGTCCTAGGGGCGGCAGGCCCTAGTGGGGTCCAAGGGGCAACGCCCCTGGCTGGGGCCGGGCTGCTAGGTCAGCACGAAATTATTTTTGTTTTTAAGCATTTATATAACACATTTCCTTATAGAAAAATCGATCTTCCCATTAAAACCTCATAAAAACGCGATCATTTAAAAACGTATATTTAGTATGCATAATGTTAGGGATTGTGTACTCAATGAATACTAACAGATTTATGCGTATACCGAATCAAATAGTGCGGAATCCTATTTGATTGGCGATCCAATCAGTGAGAACGCACGTATAATCAATTAAAGATTGAGTCTAAACGTTAAGAACGATTAGCAATCGATCTACTGCGATCTTTGAAGTTGGAACAGGTTACTATAGGTCTCTAGACGGCTAGGGTACATGTAGGTATCAAAATATTTAAAGTGTCTAGTTTTTCCATGAATTCAGTGGTATTTAAAGGTTAGGGTTTATCAATCTTGCGACTGGACCATTTGCATGGTTCAGTTGTGTGATTGAGTCATTCAGTTGATCCATTTGCACGACTGAGTGTTCAGTCGTGCGACTGAGCCAATCTCATGTTTCAATCATGCGACTGATCCAGTCTCCTGGTTCATTCGTACGACTGGTTCATTAGCATGAAGTTATTCATGTGTATGGTCCATTAGCATGGGTCAATCGCATGAGAACTTCACATGAATAAGTTTGAATATGTTTCATAGTCATTAATTGATTTAGATAGTATTCAAACAACCACAACCTATATAGTCAAGTCAATAAGCGTTATTACATACCAACCAATGAAATATTCAACATTAAGCACAACCACATATTTTATTTCATTAAGTACCCATACAATTACAATTACATAAGTGTAAGACAATACAAAGATATTACATTAAGATCAAAAAGTAGGGACACATGTATCTACAAACTCCCCCTTGGACCTAGTTTCGTCTAATGTCTTACATCCTTCATAAGTTCCTCAAACTTCTTGTACTTCTCTTCTCTAGTGACTCCAGCGTGTATCTCAAAAGCAAAACAGAGTCTTATAACGTTCTAAAATTGTAGAGCTTGTAAAATATCTTGAGAGTCATAGAATAATGGCCACTTGTACAATGTATAAACATCATTTGCAGACAAGTTTGTAAGCCACATAGGGTCAAACATCCTGATGGTTTCCATAACACCATTCTTATTCAAAACTATGACTGCCTCTCCTGTCCTCCAATCATAGTACCACCATTTGAAGTGTGGAGTGAAGTCCTGTGGCATCTCCCGTAGAGGGATCTTTGACATTGTGCGTGGAAGACTCCACTTCAGCACTATTTTCGGTTTTCCAGTTATGGGATCAACCTCAGACCATCTGAGATACCTCGTTGGCTGTTGAGGTTTGAAATTGACCTATCTGGTGTGGTACTCTCTTTTAAGAGGAGTCTCAAACCAGCATGACATTTTTCTTGGGTCAGCGTATAGCAATTGTAACTTTGCAAACTGGTTTAGCTCAAATCCAGGAAGAGTCTTTAGGTTATGAGGGAACCTAAAATACTCAATCCCTTTCTCACGTTTAACTGCATAAACGTTGAGATCTTCAAAATACATCCATGCTATTATTCTACCCGACACCTTTTGATGTTTCTTTACTTTGTAGAGCTTGGTGTAGGAAGTTGACGTTGAAGCACCGCGTTGGGCTCTTATTTCTTCAACGCATGCAACCCACTCCGCCTTTCTGATATTAACTTTAGCTTCCGAGGCTTGGACTGTGTCTTCTTTCTTGTCTGACTCTTCTTCCATTCTATCTAGAGTCTCAAAAGTTTCATTAACAAGGTTGTCTCCCAGATTGGGAATGACATGACCTTCAATGTCGGTGTACTCTGGATAGTGTTGGTCTGTGACATCTTCTATCTCAATCTCATCAACATCGTTGAACTCGTCATCACTTTCCACTTGGACTGTTGGAGCATCTTTCACGATCTCATCCAGATTAAGTCTGAATATTCAGCAAGTTGCTCGTTTGTGAGATCATGAATCATCTCTCCTTCTTTAGGAGTGTAATTCACTGATCTCCTGACTATACCCTGCAGATCAAAATTCATCATGAGCTGAGTCTTGATCTGTTGGAGGGGAGCAACATCATATTCATCTCTTTGGAAGTTTGGATCTGCTTGATTTAAAAACATGTAACACATCAACCATTAGCCAACAATTAAAGCAGTAAACATCAACATTAAACATAAACATTCATTACATTAATTTGATACAAGATTCAAATACATATATTTAAATAACATAAACAACTAAGTATTACTCTTGTCTTGTATCATATGCTCCTCTGCTAATGGGGCTGAAGTGGAGGCACCTTGGTCTTGAGTTTGTTTTGTCCTCCTTTCACTCGCCGATGTGGCACCCGTAGCAGATGTATCATCGTCATTATCAACATCATCATCAGCATCATCACCAGCATCAGTATCATCTCCTTGCTCATCACCATCATCATCATCATCATCATCATCATCATCATCACTATCTTCATCATCACCCTCATCTCCATCTCCCTCTTTTATCTTTAGTGGCTTCCCTTTAGATCCTTTGAGCCTCAGCATGATGGTCTTGTTGGTAGTCTCTAAATCCTCTATCCTTTTCGGTGATTGGACATCTTGCGCCTGGAGTTGAGACACCTTTAAGCTCTGTGCAGCAATCAGCTGTGCCTGCTGCCCAATCAATTGAGCCTGCTGAGATATCTGCTGAGATTGCACAGCAGTAAGATCTACTAACTGACGAATCTGGCAGTCTTCTTGCCGTCGGCTGCCAATAGCTTCAGCACCATACGATTAAGTGCCGAGAGCTGTTCCTCTACCCCACTAGGAGGAAGAGAGAATCCAGATGGATTGGAAGGGTAAGATGACGGTCCTGCATGATGGCTAGTGGTGGTGGTAGTGGTGGCAGTGGTGATGATTGGTGATGGTATAGATGAAGGTGGTGGTGGAATGGTGAAGATTGGGGGTGGTATAGATGAAGGTGGTGGTGGAGTGGTGAGGATTAGGGGTGGTATAGATGAAGGTGGTGGTGGAGAGGTTGTGGTACTGGTGTGTGAGGTGGTAGGTAATGTGGTGGATGGGATAGTGGTAGTGGGTGGAATGGTGGAAGTGGTGGTAGTAGTGGTGGTGGTGATGAAGAACATCCTCCTCTTCTTCTTCTTCAACCCATGGGGCTGAGCCATCCTTTTCTTCCTCGATCCCCTCGAGGTGGATGCTCCCCTTTGAACACTGCTGGACTGATTAGGAGCATATGTAGGATCATTGTCAGCCTCCCCAGACTCGCCAGGGCGTCCTCCAACCTTTCGAATACCTCGGTCGGTGGCAACCACCCGGCTCCCCACAGTGCGGGTTAGGGGCTCCTCGTCTGTCTCCTCCTCATCATCAAGACGAAAGTCCTGATGGACCCTTCAGCCTCTTCTCCACCTTGGGTGGATGCTGGAGATGCTATATCAGCAGTGGGGGCCCTCAGTTGAGTGGACCCTACATCTCCATCATCACCGCTGTCATCGTCGTCAGAGTCGTCTTCAGGTAGCTCTAGCTGCTCAACATCTGAATCACTGTCTACGTGACGCCATTTACGCCTCCCTGGCGCCACGTAGTCCACCTTGGCCAGATGGCCTATAAGTCTCTTTACCGAGGGTTTGAATTGGTTTCCCCGTTAACCTTCATATGACCCAGGGTCGTATCATCCATAATCTCCAATGCCATAGCGTTGTGGATCTCCTTTGGCAGTGTGGGCAGCTTCTCATCAAAGATCATTTGTAAGAACCTAGGGTACATGTAGAAACCCTCTTTGCCCTTTGCCTCCAAGTTCTCTATCAGGTAGGAGAAGATCATGCTAGAAAAGTTGAAAGGGTGGTTCAGCACCAGTGCCACGTAGGCATTTTGAATCTGGTCTGATAGGTCATCGAACCCACCCCTTCGCAACGCCAGGCACTTGAGGATGACGTGTGCCAAGTACTTGTACTGGGGACACAGGTTGCTCTTGTTGAGCACCCCTGCATTGATATCCCTAGCGTATTTCATCCTCATGAAGCACCCTCTCACCATCAGTGGGTGAAGTCTGGTGGGGTGGTCTGTATCATCTTGCAACCCAAGTACATGCTGAATATCTTTGGCAAAGATCTCTATATCCAACCCAAAGATAGAACTCCTTATGCGGTACGGCTCACGTGATCGATCAACTGATGCATTCTCCCATAAGGCCTGTTGTATAGACCTGTAGGTGGTGCATGGTGTAGATATTGCCTTGTGGATCCTTGATCGCTTGAGGAAAGCGATAATCCCTGCAAACTCGGCACCGTTCCGAGTCGTGGAGTCTAAGTGAGCACAGATCTTATGCTTGGGGTTGATGGACCACTTGTCTGCCATCAATCTGTAACACAAAACACATAAACATTAGCTAACCATACGACACAAATAAGATCAAATTAACTTGGTTGAATTCATTCTGGTTCACTCATGCGATTGAACCATGCGACTGTGTTCAGTTGGTTGACTTGGTATGCAACTGGATACAGTCGGGTGACTAAGTATGCGACTGAGTTCAATCGGTTGACTGAACCTGTGATTGGTTCAGTCGGCCGACTGAGCTCATTCATATGATCCATTCGGCCGATTGAGCCATTCGATCAGCTCGATCGTGGGATTGAAGTTCATCCTGGCGTCTAGTCGCATGACCCACTGTTTGGTCGGCTGAGATTCGAACTTTAACCAATTCTTGAAATTAGACATCGTGTAATGGTTCTTTAGACTTGTAATCACTTGACTAATAACCTAATAACTTTAAATTAAACATTTTACTCAGTTTAGTTAGGTTATTTGTCCAGTAAACGATTCGGTTCTTGTGTGGGTCGACATTCTAAAATTAGGGCACCATTTCATCAGATTTCAGTGAGTTATCATCACATTGTACCTGTATAACAATCCACAATCGTCAGAATATCAACAGAAGTCAGAAATTTGGGTCTAATGAAATTTGGGCAAGGTAACGGTAGTCTGTGCGATATGAGGGCGATTAGGGGGTGATGAATTTAATGCGAGCGACTGTGGCCCTATTTATACTGAATCTGATTTCAATCGGCCGACTGGACCCATTCGCTTGGTTCATTCAGGCGAATGGACTTTAGTCGTGTGATTGGCTCAGTCGATTACATTCAGTCGGCCGACTGGATTTCAGTCAGGCGACTGACTCATTCGCACACTTCCATTCGGTCGAATGGCTCATTCTGATAAGCCATTCGGGTGAATGGTTCATACTCATATGCCATTCGGCTATTTGGTGCATGAGTATGGTCCATTCGCACTGTAGGTCCATACTCATGGTCTAGTCGTGCGATTGGATCATACTCACGATTTTGAATTTATGATCATTTCTCACTTAACCCTTTTTAACTTTTGATTAAACTTTATGTGCATTTGATCATCTCAGATATGATCATTTTAACTTGAAAAACGTGTGCACCTCAGACGTGATCCTTTTAAACAAATTTGTCACCTCAGACGTGACTGCTTTTACCATTGAAAAGCACGTGTGGTCACCTCAGACGTGACCGTTTTTAGATGATTAAATCCCGTAATGAATTCCATGATGTAGTCTGATATCAAACAAACTGAATTTGACTAAATTTAAACAAAGGAAAAGACTTAAACTTAAATACAAAACTAAACTTGTTTTTGACTTTTGGTGTGAGGTGTAAATCCTAAGATAGAAATCTAATGGATTCGGTTTCGGAATAGGCAGCTTCAATTACTTTTGACCATAACTGGACCAATTCAAATTGGAATCATACAGGCAAGTCAAATCATTTAGGACATGTTATCAACACCTTTTGATGCTCAATTCTTGTTTTTCATCTAGAGTCGTTAGCAAGTTTAAGAAATCATACTAGTACTAATAGATCCCACCTTGATTTGGACTTTCAAGGATTGTAGCCACGATGATTGTCAGTATACTGATCCTCTTAAACCCATACACCAACTTTTGACACAGATTGATGATAGTGTATTGTTTGATTATTTCAACAAGCATTTATGGATCCCACACTTATATGGTAATCAACATTCTTCAGTAGATTTTTGAGCGGTATTAGGGTAGTTTTCAAGAAGAGACTATTCTTAGAACTTTTAGAGAGAAGCCAAGCCTCAGGTTAGTGCCACCGCACAACAGAGAGGCAGCAAACAACAATGAAGTCTAGAATATATAGGTTATGCTTATCCTCAGGTCAGTGCCACCGCATAGCAGAGAGGCACATAACCTATCTTCTTGTTTGAGCATTTTTTTTTATCTTTTTGCATAGATCTCACCAACAACAGGAGTTATTAGTTTGATTTCTTTTGCTCATATTTTGGTCTTACGCTCATATTTGTGGCGTTTATTCTGCTCGTCACCCCTTATTGGAATTTGTTGATTGTGTTAACAAGGGATAAGATGTTAACCCACAGCATGTTGAACAACTTAGTTTGTTCTTGAGATCACCAATAAGCTCTAATCCTCTATTGTGTTGAATCTACCGACATATAATCTATGGTCTAACAACCTCTAGGTCTACTTTCTTTGTGTTATCTTAGTAGTAGCTAGTCTTGCTATCATTTTTCCTTTTATATTGCTCAGACTACACAGACTTATATTTTGAACTTCGCATCTTATTTTATTTAATCTTTTAAAGTCCCAAGTGATTTGTAAATGTGTACTATCATTTTCCAAAGTCATTGAATTGGTATCACAGATAGGATCTACTTTCTATCAGCCAGCCTCTCCTTCTCCCTCGTTTTTTGTTAATGTTACTAACTGACCTATTCTCCCCCTAAAATTCTTAAACCGTAACCGATTTACGCTTTTTAGGATTTTAATATGCGAATGAATAACATTAATGTAATTAAGCTACTTAAACAAAATAAAAATAAAAATAAAATTAAAAGACAGATGGACAGTATGCATCAGACTACACATGGTCATCATCGGGAATTACATCACTTTTCTTTTAAACGATGTTGACCTCTAACAGATATAGAAAACGTGGTTTGTCAAAAGCCTTTGTAAAGAGGTCAGCGCGTTGAAAATCAGTATTTATTTTAATCACGTCGATTAAGTTCTATTCAAAGCAATCACGTATAAAGTGATATTTTATACTGATGTGTTTGGTCTTAGGATGTTGGACCGGATTTTTAGTTACTGCAATCGTAGCAGAGTTATCAACAAAAATAGGAGTAGAAGAGAATTTCAAACCGTAGTCCCGCATTTGCTGTTGAATCCATATGATTTGTGAACAGCAACTTGCAGTAGCAACGTATTCGGCTTCACAGGTTGACAAAGCAACCGAGGTCTGCTTCTTACACTGCCATGTTACTAATCTCCTCCTAAAGAATTGACATCCCGCTGAAGTAGATTTGTAGTTCATCTTGCAGCCACCGTAATCCGATTCACTATACGCTGTCAGCTCGAAGTCATCGTCATGAGGATACCACAACCCAAGTGTTGGAGTACCCTTCAGATAACGAAAGATCCTTTTGACCCCTATCAGATGGTTAACTTTTGGCTTTGCTTGATATCTTGAACATAAACATGTTGCGTATATGATATCAGGTCTTGAGGCAGTGTGGTACATGAGAAATCCAATCATACCTCTGTACATAGTGGCATCGACCAGATCGCCATTCTCGTCGGGTGCTACATCATGGTTTGTAGCAAGTGGAGTCCCAGTTGCGGAAGCATTCTCATTATCAAACCGACTGAGGATATCTCCTACATACTTGGTCTGATGTAGGAAAATCCTTTTTGTTGTCTGATCCACTTGTAACCCAAGAAAGAATTTCATCTCTCCCATGGCACTCATCTCAAACTCAGCCTTCATTACTGCTTCAAACTCTTTACATAGATCTTCGTTCTTTGAACCAAAGATTATGTCATCGACATAGATTTGAACAAGCAATAAATCTCCATCCTTTTCTTTTATGAACAGTGTACAGTCAATGACACCTCTGCGAAAAACGTGTTTCACAAGGTGAGTCGAGAGTTTCTCATACCAGGCTCTAGGAGCTTGATGAAGCCCATATAGAGTGTTGTCGAGTTTGTAAACTCTATCCCGATGATATGGATCCTCAAATCACTCAGGTTGACTAACATACACTGTCTCTCTTATTTCACCATGAAGGAAAGCACTCTTCACATCAAGTTGATAAACTTTAATCTTCATATAAGATGCATAGGCAAGGAAGATGCGGATTGCTTCCATTCTTGCCATGGGTGCAAACACTTCATTGTAGTCAATGCCCTCGACTTGTTGAAATCCTTGGACAACAAGTCAAGCCTTGTTTCTTATGATAACGCCTTAATCATCTTTCTTGCATTTCAAGACCCATTTTGTGCCAATGACCTTAGCACCTTTAGGTCTATCCACCAGAGTCCATACACCTAACTTCTTGAATTGAAGAAGTTCTTCTTGCATGGCACTCACCCATGCCTTATCATCCAGGGCTTCACTAACATACTTTGGCTCAAATTGAGACACAAAGCAACGATATGCACCATCATGAATGTAACCATTTTCCATCACTGAGGCATAATCAGCTGAATACAACTGATTTCTGGTCTGAACTCCTGATCTCACATCTCCAATGACATTATCCAAAGGATGATACACATTTAGTCGTGAACCAGGAGTGGTTGGAACAACTACCTCGGAATCAAGATTATGAACATTCGGTTCAGTATCTGAGGCAGTAGGAGTCTGAGGTTACGAAGACGCAGAGGCATCAATGTCAGATGCTTGTGGACTATCGGTAGGGGGAACCTGTTGCTCCTAATTGTTCTGATCAGTCTCCACAGCTTCTTCATCAGAGGAAGAGTCACTATCTGCAAGTGTTCCCCCTGAGTTGGTAGATGAAACGCCTTGTACGCTAGATGATGTAGATTCCTAAGCTGGTGTGTTTAGAACATCATATATTATCTTTGTAGCTAACTCAACATCAGAAGTGGAGAGTGGTATGTTGAAGGACTTGAAGAATCCATCATAGTTAAAAAAGAAGGCGGGTCCTTTTACAGCAGGTGGTGTGGTGTATCTCTGAACATCAACATTACACCATACTTCAACCTGACCCGTTAAGTTGTTGTAGACCCTCTTGTTCAGTATGTTGTATCCTAGAAAGATACCTTCATCAGCTTTCTCACTGAATTTCCCCTCCTGAGTCTTCTTCAGTAGGGTGCACGGAGCGCCAAACGGCTCGAGATACTCTAGATTTGGATTACGTCGTTGTAGTAGCTCGTAGCACGTCTTCCCATGGCGTTTGACTACCAGAACTCTATTTAGTGTATAACATGCATTTGCAACAGCTTCATTCCAGAATTGGCTAGGCAGTTTTGAGTCTGCTAGCATTGCCGTCTCTATCAAGCTGCGATTCTTCCTTTCAGCAACGCCATTCATCTGAGGAGTGTAGGCAGAAGTGAACTGATGCACAATTCCCTTTTCCTTGCAGTAAGCCTCCATCCATTGATTCTTGAACTCGGTTCCGTTGTCTGAGTGTACTTGACGTACCTTCAACTTGTATAGGAACTCCAGAGTAGTTACTAACTCCTTGAATGACTCAAATGTTTCTGATTTGGATTTCTAAAACATCACCCAAGTGAATTTTGAGTAGTCATCAGTAACTACATAGTAGTACAAGTCGCCTGCAATGCTTCTTGTACTTATTGGACCAAACAGATCCATGTGAAGAAGTTCAAGAGAATGTTCGATAGAATGAACTTTCTTTTCCTTATGAGACTTCTTCGTTTGTTTGCCCTTCTTGCACGCAACACAGAAATCCAAAAGTTGGAATTTTTTGACATTAACTCCTCTCACTAGATCATTCTGGATCAAATGATTCATGTTCCGTGGATTAATGTGTCCCATTCTCCTATGCCAGGAGATGGATTCCTTCTTAGTAGCTTTTGACAAGAAGCACTGAACTTCATGATCTGTTGTGGAGGCCTTCAATAGATCCAAGACATAAAGGTCCTTATATCTTGAGGCAGACATTAATACTTGATCCTCCAGGATGACGTAGTCCTTCTTCAGGACATAGCACTTCTTGTTGTCAAACACTACCTTAAATTCTTTATCACAAATTTGAGAAACAGAAAGCAAGTTATTCTAAAGTTGTTGAACGTAGTTTACCTTGTCAAACTTCACTTTCTGATTACCTACTTCCCCTTGAGCTGTGATGTACCCACCTTTGTTTCTAGCAAATGAAACGTGACCTCCTTTTATCTGTTTAACGTTTGATAAGAGATCCCTATTCCCTGTCATGTGCCTGGATGCTCCGCTGTCTATGGTCCACGTGTTGGTTTTAGCACTATATCGAACACCCTGCACATTCAATTTGAAAACATTAGTTCAGGTTAGGGACCCAAGCCTTCACTGGCTTGGGTTTCCTAGAGGTATCACACATCATACAGGTAACCCATTGACAATTCGAGGGTGAGGGAAGCTCAGATGTCTTCTTGTTCTGATTATCAGACAATGAGGTTGATTTCTCTTTCCATAAGCCAGCTTTGTGTAAGGTCTGTTTATAATAAACAGACGACTGGCTAATGTGTTAAACTTTAGGTTCACTGTCTCTTTAAGTGGCGTCACTGAGTTCCACTTAAAAGAGCTAGGTTGTTGATCAGGAAGTTCAACTTTCCTCCTTGGTGTCTGATAGTAAGGACAATGAGACGTAATGTGTCCATACTCTCCACAACTGTAGCAAGCTCTGCTTTCGACTTTATGATTTAACTGTTTCCGCAGAGATGTATGTGACACCTAGGTGACCTTACTTTGTTTTGGTTTCAACTCACCTTGTTTAGATGTTCTGTCTGGTTTAACAAAGTTAATTTCTTTAACATTTTTAACATCTTTTTCTTTTCTATTTTCTGGACTTTGACATAATGCATGTGATTTTTTAACATTATTGGTCTTTTTAGGTTCAAATTTGACAATGGTTGAACCCGACTTTATATTAACTTTTTCAAACTCTTGTCCAGATTAATGCAAGGCATTTTACCTTTTGCCTTTGAAGTGGCCTCCTTTTGTTTAGTACCAGATTCATTTGATGAACATGTGGAATCTGGATCACTTACAAGAGAAGTAGACACCACATGATCCTTAATTGGATTATCATTGATTGGTTTACATTTTGTGTTCATCAAGATCACATGTGGTGATGGAACCACTTTATAACCCAGTCCCTCCCTATTGTTTCTTTCTCTCACTAAGTTTTGGAGCATGTGTGAAGAACTAGTCCAACTATGCAGTTTTCATTTTAGGGAATTAACTTCTACTTCTAAAATTTCCTTTTGTTTCTTAGTGTCCTCTAGGGAGTTTAGATAGTACCTAATGTTATTAGCTTGGTTAAAGGTTACAATTTTTGTTTCCCTAAGCTGTTTGTTCAACAGATCTATCTTTTCTTTATAACTATGCTCATTTTGTTTCCCTAAACGTTGTAGTAGTTTTCCTGTCTTCAGGCAGGTGGTCAGTTTCTTCTGATGTTGACATCGCAAGTTCGACTGCTATATCTCCTTCACTGGCAGAGTCATCATCGATATCCTCCACACTAGCGATATTGGATTCTCCCGGTGAGACAAAATGAAAGCTCCAGTCCTGTCCTTCATCGTCATGCGTAGTCAAGGCTTTGGGATCCTTGCTTGATGAACTAGGACTGCTAGTGGGTTTCTCTTGATGATTGAGGGAGGAGAAAGGATTCTCATTGCTAGTCTTCTTTGGCTTCACGCACTCCCTTTTGAAGTGCCCTTTCTCACTGTAGTTGAAGCAGGTTACCTTGGATTTATCAAAGCTGAAGGTAGTGTCCTTAGTAGCAATCAAATTTTCTCTGGTCTTTTTGACAAACTTCTTAGCTCTCTGGACTGCATTTGCTAAGGCCCACATTATGTCCATCCTCTCTAGCTCTATCTCATCAACCTGCTCATAGTCCTCATCTGCCAGGTGGTGGTTCCCAATCTTTCCAGCAATTAGTCTATCATAGGAGTGGACTACCACAGCTAAGAGATCCGTGTGCTCTTTAGCTACCTCAACTGTCACATTGCCAAAGTTCTCGGTCTTCAGCTTTGCTGCATTTGCTTCAGGTGCAATGTATTGGGTACCAGACGACCCTGACGTTTCAGACCCTGAAGTAGAGCCTGGTGAAGGACCAGATGAGCTTAATGCAAAAGCTGTCTGAAGAGGTGCTCCAGATGTTTTGGCTTGAGGAGTCGCATTGTACAATGCAAGATTCTGATCATAAGAAACCTTTTGAGCTCTATACTTCATCCTCAGTTCTTCTTCTCTCAGTTTCAGAATGAAGTCATTGATATCTAACTTCATTAGCATACCATTCTGTCTGAGATTGGAGACAACGACACCCATTTCTCCGGCAGCCCGTCTGCAAAATGGGACACTTTGTCCTCCATTGACATTGATACTCCATGAGTGTGCATCTCATCATCAAGTGGTAGAATCTATCGATCACATTATCTAGGCTTTCTTTTCCCATCGAGGAGAAGTTGTCAAACTCCTTCTTTAAAGCCTTAGCCTTTATGGCCTTCAATGATGCATTTCCGTCATACCTTTTCTCCAATGCATCCCATAGCTTCTTTGCTTGAGTATATTCCGAGAATTGATGGAAAATATCCTTCGGGATTGACTATGTAAGCAAAGCATAAACCTTCTTTTCTGCATTGTATATCACCTTTTGTCCGTCAGTCATCCCACCAAGTGTGAGTTTGACACCATCAGCTCCTACAAGCATGCTATACCCCGTCTCTATAGACTCGCACAGATTGGAATCTACTCCATTTAAGTAGATCTCGAAACGTTGTTTCCATTGTGGATATTCGTCTAACGTGATCAGCTTTGGGGGTTTGTTGTGATTCCCCACCTCATTCTCCAGTAGCAGTAAATTTTGTATACGTGAGTCTCTCCCTGCTGTAAAGGCTGAATATTGGTCTTCCATTGCTATTAACTTTAACTTTAAACCAAACTTTTGTATTACTGTGAATGAAGGTGTGCAATTGGGCTATTCGGGCGAATGAACTATTCGGATGGTTCAATCGTGCGACTGAACAAATGCGGATGACTCAATCGGCCGAATGAACTAATGCGGATGAACAATGCGAATAGTCTTCTCAGTCGGATGAATGGAAGTGCGACTGAGTCCAATCGTGCGTATGGGGAATGCGTATGGCCTCAGTCATGCGATTGAGTCAATCGTGCAACTGAACCTGCTGGATTTCGAAAATTTCTAGGTTTAAGGTGTTTGAACGCAAAAACATGAATTTTTGCTAACCCTAATTGCCGTATGCCGGAAAAAACTTAACTTTACGATAAGGAGACATCTAAAACCCGATTTGACACAAAAGATTGTGTTTTTGAGCGTAAAAAACACAATTTTTATATCAAAACGATTGAATCACATGTAAATCTAGAGCCAAAGCTCTTATACCACTTGTTAGGGATCGTGTACTCAACGAATACTAACAGATTTATGCATATACCGAATCAAATAGTGCGGAATCCTATTTGATTGGTGATCCAATCAGTGAGAATGCACGTAGAATCAATTAAAGATTGAGTCTAAATGTTAAGAATGATTAGCACTCGATCTACTGCGATCTTTGAAGTTGGAACAGGTTACTAGAGGTCTCTGGACGGTTAGGGTATGTCCGGGTATCAAGATATTCGAAGTGTCTCGTTTTTCCACGAATTAAGTGGTATTTATAGGGTAAGGTTCTCAATCGTGCGACTAGACCATTTCATGGTTCAGTCGTGCGATTAAGTCATGCGGTTGATCCATTCGCACGACTGAGTGTTCAGTCATGCAACAGAGCCAATCTCATGTTTCAATCATGCGACTGATCCAGTCTCCTGGTTCATTCGTACGACTGGTTCATTAGCATGAAGTTGTTCATGCGTATGGTCCATTAGCATGGGCCAGTCGTATGAGAACTTCACATGATTAAGTTTGAATATGTTTCATAGTCATTAATTGATTTAGATAGTATTCAAACAACCACAACCTATATAGTCAAGTCAATAGGCATTATTACATACCAACCAATGAAATATTCAATATTAAGCACAACCACATATTGTATTTCATTAAGTACCCGTACAATTACAATTACATAAGTGTAAGACAATACAAAGATACTACATTAAGATCAGAAACTAGGGACACATGTATCTACACATAGTAACCCCAAAACATGGAAAAACTTACAAATAAGGAGATCTAGAACTCACCTGGATACCGAGACCAACTTCTAAACTAAGATTACAAGGCTAGGATCACACTACACAGCCTGCAGATGAGTTAACACTTAAAGAGGTTAATGTCTACCTAAATTTGCTACTAATTTCGCTGCAAGATCAGCATTTTCGCAGCCAGATTTGGCAACAGTTTCGCTGCCACCTTCGCTGGTAGTTTCGCTGGCATCATCGCTACCAGTTTCGCTGCCAGTTTCACCCATCTTTTGTTGGATAACTTGTCTGCGAAACTACCTGCGAAACTATAGTTTCGTAGGAAGTTCTCATAGTTTCGCTGCTTGAATATGCAAATTCGTTGGATGCATATATAGTTTCGCCGAATGCATAAAAATTACGAACCAGCCTGTTTTTAACTCAAAATCACAAGTTTTTACGTCCAAACTCTTAGGGGTTGTTTGATTGTGCTGACTGAGTAAGATCTGACTGAGTCAGAAGCTGACCCAGTAAGAAGTTCTGACTGAGTCTGCATCTGATTGAAACTTGGCTGTTTAATTTAGTATCTATCTGACTTTGCTGAATGATAAAAATAACCTTATTGCCCCGTTGTTCTAACGAGTTTGAATTTAACTGGTGTTAGTAATCAATAAAAATAGCCAAATTGAATGCAAGTACTACCATGTTAAACAAGACACGTTCATTTTTCAAAAACCATACAAAAACACACACACTTGTGTTACCACACACACCCAAACATATACACAAAAACCCTAATCTTGAAATCACCCACAACCACCACCATGTTCCACCATCATCTTCTTCACAAAATTTCAAGAAAAAATATCAAGATTTCAAGAAAACACATCAACAACACATGGGTACACATATTTCACACAAAACCCATGAAGATGATCAAAGGGGAGGGGGAGGTGGTCGCACAGGGGAAGTCGTGCAAGGGGAGGGGGAGGTGGTCGATCAGTCGCGCAGGGGGAGGGGGAGGGCGGTGGAGGGAGGAGGGCGGCTGAGGGAGGGCGACGAAGGGAGGAGGGCGGCAGATGGAGATGGTGAGCTCGATGAGGTGCAGTGGCCTTCGACCGGGCCAATCATCAAAATCTTTAGGTCTCGGTCAGAAGCCTTCGACCGGGTCAGACACCTCGCAGTGAACATCAAACACCCTGACCGACTGACCGGGTCAGTAGTCAGGGGTGTGTCAGAGCACATCAAACATGGCCTAAGTAATAATCCATGAGGCTATATCTAAGCTTTTTACATGTTTTCATACGTAAAAATGTGACCTTTATGCGATTCTTTGCAACTTTTCAAAACCCAAAACCCTAAAATCTGGGTTTGATCTACAGAAGGGTTTAGAGGCTGATTCTTACCTGGATTTGTTGCTCCTTTCTTATGGTCTGATGCTCTATCATTCAGATCTTCAATCCCTTAACCTTTGAAGCTTCTAATCTTGAGTTTTTTCACTTTCTCTCTCTATGAATTTTGGTGGCTAGGGTTCAAGTGTGGAAGATCGTGGCTAATTAGGTGGGTTTGAAGGCTGATTATGGACCCCAAATCACTTAGGCTCTTGCCCATAAGCCTAATTACCCCATAACTCATTTTCTTCCTTTATTAAATACCCACTAATTAAGCCCATTATCCTCGGTGACTCGTTTTGACTTTTGGGGGTGTTACATTTTGAGTCCTTAATATCTTGAAATCAAATTTAAAAGAGCTATAAATGATTATAAACTAATAATAGAGGACTTTGAGAAAACCATTTCAACTCTTAAACTTGAACACACTAACTATAGGACTCAGATCAAAGACCTCATAACTAAGTTTTGATTGAATACCAGGCTGAGCTTGCTATCAGCAAAGCCAAGGCAAAAAATGTGTTCTTGAAGAAGAGACCTTTAAGAACATCATATCCTCATCTGGCATGCAAAAGTTTGTTATCAAAATAAACAGGGACTGAGATCTAGTGAGATAGCTCCTCCACACAAAATCTAGTTTGTAAAATCCTAGGTGTGGAAGTTGTGAAGATGAGCTTTCCCTCATAGCTCCCATGACTAAAGAGGATGAAGAAAAGATAGTGAAGGATGCCTTTGAGAAGAGTGAAGAAGAGCATTCTAAAAAGGGCCACTATCCTTCTAAAGAGAGTAAAAGTTTGGGCTGACTAAGTCAATAAGAAAGGACTTGATCAGGAAGAGCAAGAGGAAGGAAAAGAAAGCTCAAGAGATCAAGCCCACCTTTAATTATAAGCAAAAACAAGTTTTTATCTTTGTAGGTTTTGAGGTGGTTAAGACTAAAGACACAAACTTAAACTCTAGTACTAGGAGTTCTAGTTTATGTCTAACTCATCCTAGCAACAAGAAAAGGCTGATCAGTTGTGTACCACTACTACACAACCTAAACCATCTAGCTCCAAAGATAGTTCTCACCCTAAAGGAATTGCCACAACATCTGCAAAGATGAAGATGGAGAAGGAAAGCAATCAAGTTCAGTCTTGTTCACAAAAGAAGTCTCTTAGGAAAAAGAAAATAGACTGTGTCATATCTGGTAGTACCTCTCACCTTGCTAAGGATTGTCTTTACAATCCAAAAGGTACTATCCACATGAGCAAGCAAGAGACTTCCAAGAGTTCTAAGAGGATGCAAGCTTTAGAAGGAAAATATTTTCCTTTTGGAAGCTCTAAAATGAAAATCTTGTTGTTTGGCTTAATTGGGGTTTTGCCTTTAAGTTCCGGGAACTCGTTGTGAAAGTGATTCTCATTTCCACACTAGTAGCAAACTAGTTTAGGTTTGCGGGTCCTATTCATTTCCTTGATAGGTGTCCTTTCTTCTTACAATTATAACAAATTACCACTCTGCACTTACTATTATGGTGTCTCTTGCAAGTATTACACCATAATTGACCTTCTTTTCTGGTGGTCTATTTTCCTGGATAATTCTCTTGAAATTCCTCACAGGATTCTTGTTTATCTTCTTCTGCTGATTTCCTCCAATATTCCTGTAGAGTTGTTGTTGCTCTATTTTCTTTTGTCTCCAATCCTTGGATCAATCAAGGATCCATTCCTTATCAGCTCATCAGTTAAGCTTAATCATAACTTATTGCATCCTAAAAAGTATTAGGCATGGCTAACTTTACCATTCCTCTAATCTATGGTACTAAACCGAGATGTATCTTCATGTCATTTTAGTTCTTGTGTAACTAGGTGTGGCACTAATCTAGATAATTCATTATACCTATCCGTATACTCCTGATGTGCAACACCCTTATTTCTAGTGATAAGAATTCTATTTATATACTTTCTATATCATTATAAGGAAAATAGTTCTCAATCAATAGGTTCTACATTCTTCCCAACTTAACCTATTCATACATCTCTTTCTTTAGTTTGAACTTCCATTTTCCACCACTACTATGCTTCTCCCTTCTGTGAATGCGAAGCAAACATGTCTTATAATTGTCAGCACACTCGCTGATATCTAAAACTGACTCCATTTCTTCTAACCAACGCAATGCTTGTACTTCTCCTCCTTTTCCATTAAAATCTTGGGGTTTACAAGACATAAAAGCCTTATAAGAACATCCCTTTTTAGCTCTGTCTATAACTCCTTCCTCATAGGGTTCCGCTTTAGTAGTTTTGCGTGGTTCTTCATCCCAAGTGGGACAGTTCTCATATTGAGATTTTGTTGGAGTTGAGCTACTAAGTAGGTATTGTTGCTTCCATTGTTGAGACACTACTTTAGAAAATCTTTCAATCTCATTAGTAGTGTTATTTACTAGCGGAGTTTCTTCTTCTAATCTAGTTCTTGGACGTCCAACTCGTATTGTTCTACGTACAAGTTGAGTGTCTCTTCTTGGCAGCATATTTAGCTACATATTAAGTATATTATTATTACATAACAAAATTATATTCACTTCATAGTATAAGTATGTAATAATAGCAAGGTACTTTATTATATTTATTCTATATTGTTGATACATATGTACCTAGTTTATGAGCTTAATGTAAATGTCTGTCATGTCTTACACATATGTAATGAATGAGTTGAATGAAATACAATATGTGGTTGATGCTTATAATGTTTAATGTTTCATTGCTTATTGTGTGATAAAGTATAATGAACTAACTATATAGGTTTGAGGTTGTTATGCATAGTCTTAGTCAATAATGATTGAGAAATATGTTCAAACTTAGTCATATGAGTCTTCATGTGAATGGACCATGCTAATGAACCATACGTATGAATACATCATGCTAATGGACCAGTCACACAACTAACCAGGAGGACTAGATCAGTCGAACGATTGAGACATAAGATTGACTCAGTCGCTCGATGAACCTTCAGTTGTGCGATGGATCAATCGCATGATTCGGTCGCACGACTGAACCATGCTAATGGTTCAGCCGTACGATTGGAAAACCCTAACCTATAAACCACTTAATTATGGAAAAACTGAAGAATCCAAGAGACTTGAATACTTTTGACACAAACTCGTAACCTAGCCGCCCAGAACGTCCAGAAAGCCTGTTCCAAGTTCATAGTTCGCATCTGATCTTGTTCTACTCGTTCTTAACGTTTCTTTAATCGTTAGATTGATCGGGATTCCGTTCTCACTGATTGGATCGTCCATCAAATAGGATTCCGCACTATTTGATCTGGTTTCACGCATTATTAATTAGTGCTCCATACGTACACGGTCCCTAACAAGTGGTATCAAAGCCTTGGCTCTTGATTTTGCGTGATTCGATTAGTTTCGATGTAAAAATCATGTTTTTCATTCAAAGGAGTCACCTTTTTGGGTAAAACAATGTTTTCAACGTCTCCAGGTCTCAAAGTTTATGTTTTTCGGCATACGACAGATTAGCGTTCTTGAAAAATCGTGTTTTTGTGTCAAAGTGTCGAAAAGCTTCGATTTTGCAAAAACAGCAGCCTTCAATCGCACGATTGGCCCAGTCACACGAGTGAACTCAATCACACACCCCATTCGCACAATTGAACTCAGTCACTCACTCATGTGTATGAATGAACAACCTCATTCGTTTGTCTCCAATCGCACCCTCCATACGTACTACTGAATCCAATCGCACGATTGAATTCATTCGCACTCTTCATTCGCATACTTCATCCACACGACTGAACTACTCTAGTCGTTTGAGTCCATTCGTCCATTTCAATTGCACGGCTGAATCCAATCGCCCGCTTGAATTCATTCGCACTCCTCATTCGCACGAGTGATCCAATCGTATAGTCGAGTCAGTCTAGTTTTAAAGTCCAAAGTTTAAAGAGATGGAAAGGACTCTCGCATCTAGAACCTTCTGCTTCTGGAAAATGAAATTGGGAATCACAATAAACCACCTAAACTTATAACATTAGATGATTACCCACAATGGAAACAAAGGTTTGAGATCTATCTAAATAGAGTCGATACAAATCATTGGGAATCCATTGAAACAGGTTATAGTATGCCAGTCAGTGCTGATGGTTTAAGCTCACTTTGGGAGGTAGGACTGATAGCCAGAAAGCAAAGTACAATGCTGAAAAGAAGGTGTATGCCTTGTTGACTCAGTCGATAACGAAAGATATATTCATCCGTTCTCTGAGAACAAACGGCGAAGAAGTTATGGGAGGCTTGGTTGAGAAATGTATGATGGAAATGCATCGTTAAAGGAATTAAAGGCAAAGGCTTCAAGGAGGAGTTTGATAACTTCTCCTCATATAGGGAAAGATAGCTGGGACGATATTATCGACAGATTCTACCATCTGATGAGTGAGCTGCACACTCATGGGGTCACAACGTCTATGGAAGATAATGTGTCAAGCTTTGCTAATGGTTTACCGGAGAAATGGGACTCGTTTGTGTCTAATCTAAGATAGAATAATATACTTGCCAAGTTAGACGTAAATGACTTCATCCTGAAACTAAAGGAGTAGGAACTGAGGATGAAGTACAGGTCACAGAAAGGATCCTACGTCTAGAATCCTTCACTTTATAATTCATCTCCCACTCCAACCAGTTCAGGAGCACCAATTCAAATGGCCTTTGTGTCTAGCTCAGCAGCTCCTTCCTAAACCACGGCTTCAGGACCAGAAACATCAAGGTCATCTACTACCCAATACATAGTGCCTAAAGCCAACACTACAAAGTTGAAGACTGAGAATCTCGGTAATATCATTGTGGAAATAGCAAAGGAGCACATGGATCTCCTAGCAGTTGTTGTCCATTCCTTTGATGGTCTAGTTACTAGGAAGATTGGAAATTGCCATATGGCAGATGAAGACTATGAGTAAGTGGACGAAAATGAACTAGAGAGAATGGATATAATGTGGGCTTTGGCTAGTGCTATAAAAAGGGCGAAAAAGTTTGTGAAAAAGACAGGACAGAACTTGGTAGCCACAAAAGACACAACCTTTGGTTTCGACAAAACCAAAGTTACCTACTTTAATTGTGGTGAAAAGGCATTTCAAACGTGAATGTGTAAAGCCCAAGAAAACAAGGTAACGGTAATCTGTTCTCAATCTTGAACCGTCAAGACAAAGACAGGAGCGGGTCTACCTCGTCAAGCAAAGAAACAAAGGCCGTGACTGGTCAAGGTGACGGAGGACAGGATTGGACCTTTAGTTTTGTATCTCCGGGTGAATCAAACATTGCCTGTGTCGAGGGATTGGATAATGGCTCTGCGAGTGAAGGTGAAATCACAGGTGAAATCACACTACAAAGTTGAAGACTAGAATTCAGTAATCTCATTATGGAAATAGCAAAGGAGCAGCATAAATCTCCTAGCAGTTGTTGTCCATCCCTATGATGGTCTAGTTACTAGAAGATTGGAAATTGCCATCTGGCAGATGAAGACTATGAGTAAGTGGATGAAAATAAACTAGAGAGAATGGATATAATGTGGGCTTTGGCTAGTGCTATCAAAAGGGCGAAAAAGTTTGTGAAAAAGACAGGACAGAACTTGGTAGCCACAAAAAAGACACAACCTTTGGTTTCGACAAAACCAAAGTTACTCCTTTAATTGTGGTGAAAAGGGGCATTTCAAACATGAATATGTAAAGCCCAAGAAAACAGGTAACGGTAATCTGTTCTCAACTTCAAACCATCAAGACAAAGACAGGAGCGGGTCTCTACCTCGTCAAGCAAAGAAACAAAGGCCGTGACTGGTCAAGGTGACGAAGGACATGATTGGACCTTTAGTTTTGTATTCTGGGTGAATCAAACATTGCCCGTGTCGAGGGATGGATAATGGCTCTGCGAGTGAAGGTGAAATCATAGTTGAACATGTAACATCAGATAATGAAGAAGCTGTGAATGTGGTCAATCACCTTATTGAAGAAGAACTCAGAATGACATGTTCAGAATCTCTAGCATCTGAAGAGTCAACTCTACATTGATGGCTGATTCAACGAGTCTTTACAGGAAGTACAAAAGACCAACTCTTCAAAAAACATGCTTGTATTGAATGTAACAAATTTAGAGAAAAACATTGATTTGAAATTTGCTAGGTTATTAAACCACAATGATAGCTTAGTAACCGATTTACAACTGTGCACAGAAGCTAATCGTATTTTGAAACAAAATGTGTGCAGTTATAAAACAAAAATAGAACTTTTAGGTAAACAACTAAGGGAAACCAAGGTTGTTGCTTTTAATCAAGCTAATGATATAAAATTCTATTAAATTCTTTAGAAGAAACAAAGAAAGAAAAAGCAGTTTTGGAAGTCGAAGTCAATTCATTAAAACAAAAACTGCATAGCTCGACCAGTTCTTCACATATAGTTCAACACTTAGTGAAAGAACGATATAAGGGGGAAGGGTTGGGTACAAAGTAGTTCCACCACCACATGAGATACTATTAAATACAAAATGTAGACCTGTAAAAAACAACCCAGTAAAGGATCATGTGGTGTCCACTCCTCTGGTTAGTGATCCTGATTCCACAGGTAAACCGGTGGAATCTATCACTAACAAAAGGAGGCTACTTGAAATCAAAAGGCAAGATGCCTATTGTAAATTGGATGAACAATTTTAAAGGTTAATGTAAAGTCAGTTCACCAAAGGCTATTTCAGAACCCAAAAGACTAAACCAG
The DNA here is from genome assembly GCA_025506515.1 of Flaveria trinervia. Taxonomy (NCBI): domain Eukaryota; kingdom Viridiplantae; phylum Streptophyta; class Magnoliopsida; order Asterales; family Asteraceae; genus Flaveria; species Flaveria trinervia. The sequence goes on along the minus strand of CM046443.1, from coordinate 78,340,259 downwards.
TTAACCAAACCTGTGTTACACATCAAAGTCCAAATAAGCTAAAGCTTAAAGATGTTAAAAATGTTCAAAAAATTACTTTGTTAAAGAAGCAGAAACATCTAAACGAGAAGTGACTAAAACCAACCAGACTCGTGCTGCACCTGTATCACACTCAAACCACATAAACAGTTTCTCCAACATGTAGAAGGGAGATCATGCTACAGTTGTGGAAATAGAGGACATATCTCTTCTAATTCCTTATTATTAGACTCCCTGAAAGAAAATGAACTTTATGATAATAAACCAATTTCTTCAAAAAGGGGTTCTATTACTCCACCAAAAGAATTAATGAACCTAAAGTTCAAACTGTAAGCTAGTCGTCTGTTTATCACTAACAGGCCTTACACAAAACTAGCTTATGGAAAGAAAAGTCAAGTCAAGTGTCTGATAATGAGAACAATAAGAAGAATGATATGCCTCACCCTTAAAGGGACAGTGGGTTGAGTTGATGTGTGATTCCTCTAGGTCACCTAAGCTAGTTAAGGCTTGAGTCCCACACCTAAATGATAATTTCCTCTGAATGTGTAGGGTGTCCGTTACAGTGCTATCTCAAATACCTGGATTGTTGATAGTGGGGCGTCCAGGCACATCACGGGAACCTGTCTCTCCTTTCAAATGTTAAACAAAATTAAGGGGGAATGTATCATTTGCTGGAAATAACGGAGGATACATCACCGCTCAAGGCGAAGTGGCAAACCAGAAAGTAAGTTTGATAAGGTCAACTACATTCAAAACTACAAATAACTTGCTTTCAGTATCCTATATATGTGACAAAGGATCAAAGTTGTTTTTGACAACAAGAAGTGCTATGTATTGAAAAAGGACTACATTATCCTGGAGGACCAAATTTATTGTCAGCTTCAAGATATAATGACTTATATGTCTTGGATCTATCAAAGCCTTCAAAACCAATCATCAAGTTCAATGCTTCTTGTCAAAGGCAACAGGGAGGGACTCGATCTCCTGGCATAGGAGAATGGGACACAAATCTACGGAAGATGAATCATCTGATCCAGAATGATTTAGTGAATAGAGTAAATGTCAAGAATTTTCAACTTCTGGATTTTGTGTAGCATGTAAGAAAGTTAAATGTCAGAATTTTCAACTCAAGAAGTCTCACTAGGAGAAGGGACACATAAATCTACATTCCATTGACCTGCCTCTAGAACTTCTACACGTGGATGTGTTGGTCCTGTTAGCACCAAGAGCATCACTGTTGATTTGTACTCTTATATAGTCACCGATGACTCTCCAGATTCTCTTGGGTAAGTTTCTGAAATCCAAATCAGAGACATTTGAATCATTCAAAAAGCTAGTGACAACATTGGATCTCTCTACAAGCTGAAAGTGCGACAGATTTGTTCAGACAATGGCACGGAGTTCAAGAACCAGTGGATGGAGGCTTCCTGCAAAGAGAAGGAATTGTACACCAGTTCACATCTTCCTACACTCCACAAATGAATGGAGTTGCTGAACGGAAGAAGAGGAGCTTGATAGAGACAACAAGAATGATGCTAGCTGATTGAAACTGCCCATTCAATTTGTAACGAGGTAGTTACCAATGCATGTTAACCCTCAATCGAGTATTGGTGGTCAAACATCATAGGAAAACATGTTATGAGTTACTCCAGCGATGTAAACCTAATCTGGAGTATCTCGAACCATTTGGCGTACCATGTACGCTGCTGAAGAAAACTCAATCAGGGAAGTTTAGTGAGAAGGCTGATGAAGGGATATTTCTAGGATACAATATACCAAACAAGAGAGTTTATAATAGCTCAATGGGTCAGTGGAAGTGTGGTGCAACGTTGACGTTCAGAGATGTACCACCCCCTGCTGGAAAGGTACCCGCATTCTTCTTCGATTATGATGGATTCTTTGTGTCCTTAAAATCCCTCTCTCCCTCCCTGATGAGAGTTATCGACCAAAATGATGTACATGTCTTAAACACACCATCACTAGACTTGACAACATCAGGTTACAAGGTGACTTCTAGTTCTTTAGGGGGAGCATTGAGATAAGCGACTCCTCCTCTAACGATGAAGAAGTGGAGAATGATCAGATGGATTAGGAGGAATAGGTTCCTGCTACTGAAAGTATACAAGCATCAGATGTTGATGCTTGACACTTCGGAACCTCACACTTCAACGACTACCCCTCCCGAACAAGAATTCAAATTTGGATCAGGAAAGTAGTTGTTCCCACCACTCCCGGATCGACTAAATGTATATCATCCTGGGACAACATCATAGGGGATGTACAATCGGGAGTATAGACACGAAATCAGCTATACTCAGCTGATTATGCCTCAGTGATGAAAAAGGCCATCTCACGACGGTGCTTATCGATGTTTGTGTCTCAATTGAGCCAAAATATGTAAGTGAAGCCTAAACGATGAGGCATGGGTTAGTGCCATGCAAGAAGAACTCCTTCAATTCAAGAAGCTAGGTGTATGGACACTAGTGGATAGACCAAAAGGTGCTAAGGTAATTGGCACTAAATGGGTCTTGAAGTGCAAGAAAGATAACCAAGGGGTAATAATCAGAAACAAGGCTCGACTTGTGGTTCAAGGCTTTAGACAAGTCGAAGGAATGACTACAATGAAGTGTTTTCACCCATGGCTAGAATGGAAGCAATCCGTATCTTCCTAGCCTATGCATCTACATGAAGATCAAAGTTTATCAACTGGATGTAAAGAGTACGTTCCTTCATGGTGAAATCCCTAGACAGTGTATGTCAGTTAACCAAAGGATTTGAGGATCCTTATCATTGGGACAAAGTTTACAAGCTTGATAAGGCTCTCTACGGGCTCTATTAAGCCCGAGAGCATGGTATGAGAAACTCTCAACTTATCTGGTCAAACACGACTTTCGCAGGGGAGTTATTGCATGCACACTGTTCATCAAAGAAAAGGATGGTGACTTACTGCTAGTATAGATTTATGTTGATGACATAATCTTCGGTTCCAAAAAGAAGAGAGAGTTATGTAAAGAATTGAATGTAATGAAAGCAGAATTTTAGATGAGTGCAATGGGGAGATGAAGTTCTTCCTAGGATTACAGGTGGATCAGACACCAAAAGGAATATTCCTGCATCATATTAAATATGTAGGGGACATCCTTAGTCAGTTTGACATGGAGAATGCTTTAGCGGCTGGAACTCCACTTGCCACGAACCACAATATAGGACCCGATGATGAAAATGGTGATCTGGTGATGCTACAATGTATAAGGGAATGATTGGATCCCTTATGTATCTCACAACATCTTTTCCTGATATCATGTATGCAACATGCCTTTATTCTAGATATCAGGCGAAATCGAAAGTCAACCATCTCATAGGTGTTAAACGGATTTTCCATTATCTAAAGGGTACTCCAACACTCGGGTTGTGGTATCCTCATGACGATGATTTTCAGCTTACAGTGTATAGTGACTCGGATTATGGTGGCTGGAAAATGAATTACAAGTCAACATTAGCAGGGTGTCAGTTCTTTGGTAGATGGTTAGTCACCTGGCAGTGTAAGAAGCATGCCTCCGTTGCTCTGTCAACATATCAAGCTGAATACGTTGCTGCTGCTAGTTTCTATTCACAAATCATCTGGATTCAATAGCAAATGCGCGACTATGGTTTGAAATTCTCTAACACTCCTATCTATGTTGATAATTCTGCTGCTATAGCCATAACAAAATATCCAGTCCAACATCCTAAAACTAAACACATTGGTATTAAGTACCACTTTATACGCGACTGTTTTGAAAAGCAATTAATCGATGTGGTTAAAATAAATACGGATTTTCAATGCACCGACCTCTACACAAAAGCATTTGATAAACCGAGGTTTTTATATCTATTAGAGGTTAATGGCGTGAAAAAGAAAAGTGATGTGATTTCAGAGGAAGAAAATGCCTAGTTGACATTTTTTAATTTATTTATTTAATTTTCCATTCTATTAAAATAAATCAAAAACACAAAAAAATATTTTGGTTTAGAATTTTAGGGGGAGAATGGGTAGAGCAGTATTAATTAGCTGCTTTATTTATTATTAAAAAAAATAAGGGAGAGGGACAACTTAGCTAAAAGGAAAGTAATCAAATCTGTGATACTGATTCAACGTATATGGAAAATGATAGAACACAGGGAACAGATTGTTTGGGACTTCAAAAGAGTTCAACTGATTAAGATGTAAAATTCAAGGTTTATGTCTGAAAAGTCTAAGCAAAATAAAAGGAAAAAATGATAGTAAAACTAGTATACTACCAAGGTAATATAGATAAGTAGACCTTCAGGCTGCTAGTTCATATATGATGTGTCAGTAGATTCAACACAATAGATAAGTAGACCTCATTGGTTGTTTAAAATTCAAACTAAGTTGTTCAACTTGCTGTGGGCCATCTTATCCCTGTTAACACAATCAACACACTTTCAATAAGGGGTAAAGAGCAAAATAAACGCCACAAATGTGAACGATGACCATTAAAAATGAGCAAAGCATATGGAAAGATGCAAAATGCAATAAAGCTAATAACTTATGTTGTTGGTGAGTTATGTGCAAAAAGAAAATAAATGCTATACCAAGAAGATAGGTTGTGTGCCTCTTGCTGTGCGGTGGCATTGACTTGAGGATAAGCATAACCTAAATATTCTAGAATTCATGTTGTTTGCGCCTCTCAGCTGTTCGATGGCACTGAACTGAGGCTTCGCATCTCTTTGAAAGCTCTTAGAATAGTTTCTTCTTGAAATATACCCGTAGACCACTCAAAAATATCCTGAGGAACGTTGATTACCATATAAGTGTGGGATCCACAAATGTTTGTTGAAATAATTAAACCTTAACTCATCACCATTGTGTGTAAAAAACCTGTGCATAGATTAAAGAGGACAAGTATACTAACAATCATCGTGAGCTGTAGTTCTTGAAAGTCAGAATCATTATGTGCATCTTGTGGCTCTAGTATGATTTCCTAAAATTGCTATTGACTCTCGGTGAAAAACAAGAATCTAGCATCGAAATATTTTATTAAAATGTCCCAAATGATTCTGATATACCTGTATGATTCTATAATGAATCGTACTAGAAATGATAAAATAGAATTGAAGCTATGTTGTCGAGGAAGTAAAATCGGTTAGAAGTACTCTAATAGGTTTAAATCCATCTCCGTTCAAAAAATACAAAAATATGTGTTTGTTTTGTTTTTAAATTTCTAGTTGTTTTTATTTAATTATTTTTAGTTATTTGGTAGGTAAAAGTCGGACTATGCATCTGAATTCAATATGTGAATCACTCAGTAAAAGGGGTCACGTCTGAGGTGACCAATCGGGTTTTTAAGTTAAAAGGATCACGTCTGAGGTGATCAACAATTTTGTTAAAAGGATCACGTCTGAGGTGATCAACAGTTTTGTTAAAAAGGTCATGTTGAGATGATCAACAGTCATAATGTCTTATCAATAATTAACAAGTTAAGTGTTTGAAAGTGCATGAGGTCAAACTCATAAGTCTCAGCCATTCGCACGACTGGACCATGAGTATGGACCAGTCACACAATTGAATCATGAGTATGATCCAATAGCACGATTGAAGCATACGTATGGACCAGATGTACGATTGGACCATAAGAATGGGTCAATTCATGCGATTGGATCACCACAATGAACCAATCGTACGAATGGAGGAGACCGAATGATTCAATCACACGACTGAACCCCTGTCGCACGAAGGGATGTGACTGACTGAGCCAGTCATCCGACTGAAGATAAAATCAGTATAAATAGGGTTAAGTCGGTTACACATTCTCATCACCCTTCAATCACTCCCAAATCGCACGAAAGCAAACGTATTCGACCAAAATTTGATTTTGTTGATTTCCCACTGAGATTGTGTTATTAACGTGTACTCTCATCTTCTACATATACTTAGTGAATGAAATTGCATAAAATGTATGGTGTAATCAAATCCTAACAGACCCAATATGATTAAAATCAAGAAATCTGTAAAAACCTTCAAATAGACCACCTAAATGTTCAAAATCGTTAAAATAAAGGACATACAGTGATAGTTAGGGTCCCTGCAAAATCGTTAAAATAACCTTGACCTGGATTCAAGGTTAGAGTGTCGAATAGAGAGTTATGCGAATAGACACTCCGAATGAACTTTAATCGAACGATTGAGCTAGGCAAATGACTCAATCGACCGAATGAACAAGGCGTATGAGTTCAATCGCACGATTGAACTCAGCCACATGCTCAATTGCTCGATTGAACTCAGTCGCATGCTCAATCGCCCGATTGAACTCAGCCGCATGCTCAATCGCACGACTAAACTCAGTCTTATGGTTTAATTACACGATTGAACCAGACTGATCTCAAAACAGTATAAATTTCAAGAATCTTCTATTATGGAAAAACTTCATGTTTATGTGTCTTGTGTTACAGAAACATGGCAGATAGGTGGATGATCAACACCAAGCATAACATTTGTGCTCACTTGTATGCCACCACTCGGAATGCTGCTGAGTTTGTTGGTATTATTGCATTTCTGAGGAGATCAAGGATCTATAGAGCTATATCTGCTCCATGCACACCCTACCGGTCTATACGGCAGGCCTTTTGGGAAGGTGCGTTAGTGGACAGATCTACTAAGCCCTACCGCATTCGGAGCACCATTTTTGGGCAACAGATTGAGGTTACTGCAGCATACCTTCGACGGGTACTGGACCTGGGTGATGATGCTGCCCACCCAACCAGGTTACATCCTCTGACCATAAGGGGATGTTTTCTATGGATGAAGTACACTTGGGACATCAACACATGTGTGCTCAACAAAAGCAACCTGTGTCCCCAGTTCAAGTACCTCGCACATGTCATTCTGAAATGCATTGCTTCACGGAGGGGTGGATTTTATGATCTATCAAACCAATCCAGAATGCTTATGTAGCACTGGTGCTAAATCACCCCTTCAGCTTCTCCAACATAATTTTCTCTTACATGATCGAGAACCTCTAGGCCAAGGGTAATGAGAGCTTCTACATGTATCCAAGGTTCTTGCAAATGATCATAGATGAGAAGCTCCCTCTATTGCCCAAGGAGAAGGACGATGCAGTGATGTTAGAGGTTATGGATGACACCACCCTTGGGATGATGAAGGTATACAGGGGGAAGTAGGTGAAACCCCCTATTAGGAGATTGTTAGGGCACCTGGCCAATGCTGATAACGTGGCGCCTTCTCACAAGAAGTGGCGTCATGATGAGAGTGACTAAGACGTCGAGCCTATTGAGTTACCCATTGATGACTCAGACGATGATGACGATGACTATGGTGATGGTCAAGGCGATGAGGCTCCAGGTGGATCCGAGCCGGCTCCAATCCACCCCGACTTTCAGATATATGAGGAGGAGGAGTCAGATGAGGAACCACTAGTGAGGACAGTGGACAGCAAGGTTGTTAACACTGAGAGAGGGCTTGCGGCGGTTAGTGGATGCCAGGGTGAGTCCAGGGATGCCGCTACCGCTGATACTGATCCATCATACATCCCGGACCATCCCATCAGCCGAGAGGGAGCATTCTCCTCTAAGGGCTCGAGGAAGAAGAGGATGGCTCAGCCCCATGGCATGAAGAACAAAAGGAGGAGGATTACCTTGATCACCACCAGATCCACCACTTCTACCACAACTACCACCACCACTACCACACCCTCTACCACCACTACCACACCCCCTATCACCACTATCACACCTCCTACCACCACCACAGCCACCCCTTCCCCATCCACTCCTATTCCACCCCCATATTCACCATATCCACCACCACCACCACCACCCAATGAGTTGGGACATCTGCTCACGTCCCACTGAGCCATGGATCCACTCAACCCTCCATCGGGGTAGAGGAACAGCTAGCCAACCTAAACTGGATGGTGCTAAAGCTGCTAGCTGCCGATGAGCAAAGTGCTACACAGCTAAACCAACTTGTGGAGCTAAATATTGCTCAAGCTCAGCAGATTATACAGTTGCAGGAGCAGAATGATCATTCAGTTAAGAGGATTGAGGATTTGGAAGCAAAGAACAAGAAGATCATGCTCAGCCTGAAAGGATCAAAAGATGAGCCTCTAAAGATCAGGGAAGGTGATGATGATGATGATGATGAGGATGATGATGATTCTGATGAAGATGATGAGGGTGATGATGAAAGACTCAGTGGTAAGAGGAGAGGAGATGATGATAATGAAGAAGGTGATGGTGCTCTATCAGCCTCTGCTCAAGGTCAAGAAAGGTGGACTGATAGAGCACAAGATGAGGGAGCATCATCTTCGGCCCCTGTTGTTGAAGAATTGACAAATCAAGATAAAAGTAAAGATTAGATATTTTGTATTTAGCAAACTTTTGTACTTGATTCAAATATTACATTGATGTAATTTATGATTATCTATGTTTATCTATGTTTAAATTTCTTGATTAACTACTAATGATTGATGTGTTAAATGTTTAAATCAAGCAGATAAAATGTCCCAGCAAGATGAATATGATATTGCTCCCCTTTAGTAAATCAAGTCTCAATTCACAATGATTCTTGATTTGCAAGGAATTATGAGAAGGTTAGTGAGCTACACTCCCGAAGAAGGAGAAATCATACACGACCAGACCGATGAGCAAGTTGCAAAGGTGTTCAAACTAAATCCTGACGAGCTCGTCAAGGACGCTCCAAAGGTTGATATTATGAGTGATGACGAGCTAAACGATGTTGATGAAATAGAGATAGAGGATGTCACGTCTGAGCACTATCCATAGTACACTGACCGAGAAGGAAATGTGTTCCCCGACTTGGGTGACACTCTCGGTAGTGCTACATTTGAAAAACTAGATGAGATGGAGAAAGAAACAATAAGGATGAAAGCCAAGCCCAAGCCACAAATGCAGATGTTGATATAAAGAAGGATGAATAGGCAGCTTGTTTTGCTGAAATACAAGCCCAACGCATAGCTCAAAAGCAAAATGCCTACAACAAACTCTACAAGGTCAAGAAACAACTAAAGGTGTCTGGCAAGATTATTACCAGGGTGTATTTTGAGGATCTAAATGTTTATGCTATAAAGAGGGAGAAGGGAATAGAGTACTTCAGACATCCACATGATCTGAAGACTCTCCTAGGTTTTGAGCTTAACCAACTGGCACGCTTAAATCTGCTATATGCTGATCCTAGAAAGATGTTAGGTTGGTTTGAGGCTTCTCTAAAGAAGGAATACCACACGAGATGGGTAAACTTCAGACCTCAACAACCAAAGAGGTACATTCGTATGTCTGAAGTGGATCCCATATCTGGAAAGCCTGAAGTGGTGCTGAAGTGGAGTCCCCCACGCACAATGTCCAAGATTCCCTTATGTGAAATGCCACAGGACTTCATTCAACACTTCAAATGGTGGTATTATGATTGGAGAACAGGCGAAGCAGTAATAGTTCTAAATATAGAAGGAAAATGGAAACTATCCGGGTATTCGACCCAATGTGGCTTACAAACTTGTCTGCAAAAGATGTCTACACTTTGTACAAATGGCCACTGTTCTATGACGTGCAAGATATTGTACAAGCCCTCCAGTCCCAGAATGTTATATGACTCTACTTTGTATTTGAAATACATGTAGGAGTTACTAGAGAGAAGTACAAGAGGTTTGAGAAGCTTATGAATAATGTCAGATGTTAAAGTAAACTAGGTCCAAGGGGGAGTTTGTTATTACATATGTACCTAGTTATGAGCATAATGAAAATGTCTGTCATTTCTTACACATATGTAATGAATGAGTTGAATGAAACACAATATGTGGTTGATGCTTATAATGTTTAATGTGTCATTGTTTATTGTGTGATAAAGTATAATGAACTAGATAAAGTATAATGAACTAACTATATAGGTTTGAGGTTGTTGTTCATAGTTCTTAGTCAATAATGATTGAGAAATGTATTCAATATGAGTCTTCATGCGAATGAACCATGCTAATGGACCATACACATGAATACATCATGATAATAGACCAGTCACACAACTGAACCAGGAGACTGGATCAGTCGCACGATTGAGACATAAGATTGAGTCAATCGCATGACTGAACCTTCAGTCGTACGTATGGATCAATCGCATGGTTCAGTTGCATGACTGAATCATGCTAACGGTTTAGTCGTACGATTGGAAAACCCTAACCTATAAATACCACTTAATTCGTGGAAAAACTGAAGAATTCGAGAGATTTGAATACTTTTGACACAAACTCGTAACCTAGCCGTCCAGAACGTCCAGAACGTCCAGAACGTTCATAAAGCTTGTTCCAAGTTCATAGTTCGCATCTGATCTTGTTCTACTCGTTCTTAACATTTCTTTAATCGTTAGATTGATTGGGATTGCATTCTCACTAATTGGATCGCCGATCAAATTGGATTCCGAACTATTGATTTGGTTTCACGCATTATCAGTTAGTACTCCGTACGTACACAGTCCCTAACATATATATTCTAAAACATTTACATGGTAAAATAAGGGTTTCTATAATTCTACTTTCCCCATATCAAATTCCACATCTTGGCAAAAGTACTTTGGTTTCAACCCTTCATTTTTTTAACATTTGTTTGAATCATCCGTATTTATCGATCTATCCTTTTAACTTTCTTGAGGATTAGGTTGGGTATTGAAGATCTAGTGTAGGTTGGATTCACCTTTAGTTTAGTTTGTTTATTTTTCAGTGTAATAGGTCTTTTGTTAGTTTTCCTTTGTAAGTACTTAGACTTTTGTATTTTGGCAGTCTAGCGAATCTGTGAGCGAAACTATAAGTTCGCTCACAGTTTGCTGTTTTGATTCGCCTGACGAAACTGCTGTTTTGTCTGGCGAAACTATAGTTTCGGCAGTACAGACTGCTATATATTGTTTTGTTTCTTCTCATTTTGAGTATGCTTGCAAAACCCTAATCGATTATCATTGTTGCAAGTTACCATTTCAAAGTAGTTAATACACAGAATTATCCTTGTGCTTTATGTTATTGATTGTCATTGATCATTATGTTATTATGAATGAGTTCTTATTGTGTTTAATCTCCTTTGTGATTGTTGTGGGATATTGAACGTTTCTTATCATCTGTTGCACTGTAATTCGATCACATGGATCAACAATATGGTATCAGAGCCATAGTGCTCTTGATTTGTTGAGTTTCTTTGTGTTTTTTTGTTCAATATCTTGTCTTAATCATTTTGGGTCACTCATTGGATGTTTTTGATATGGAGATTGAGTTTACCTTGTTTTCTGTTATGGAAGCTTTGTTAATCATCAGATCTCAAATTCATTGAGTTTTTGATGATTTTAGATTGATTTATGTTAAAAAAGGTTTTTGGGATTGATCAGCGAAACCGTAGTTCTTTTAGCGAAATTGTCAATCATCTTCCAGCGAAACTGCGAGTTATATTGTTTTGGAACTTATTCCTTTGTTGTTCTGCGAAACTAGCCTTTTGAACGAAAGTTCACTAGTTATTATGAAGGACTTTCATGCGAAATTGCTGCCGAAAGTGTGTCTGAACGAAAGTTCAAGCTTGTTTCGTGCGAACTTATCAGCGAAACTAAGCATACTGTGACAATCGGCTAGCGAAACTGCTGCCGAATTTGTTAGCGATACTATCATTCTCTGCGAAACTATCAGCGAAAGTAGTTTTCTGCGAAATTGTCAGCGAAAGTATCCTATTTCTTACCAAAACTACCGTAATCTCAGCGAATCTATCATGTCTAAGTTAACATCACTCACACTTGCAGATCTTGAAAGTGTTGCTCCTAATAGACCTCCAAGACTCATTAACGGAGACAATTTTGAAGATTGGAAGAGATGTCTCAAGGCCTTTTTCTTTTACACTGATCACAACCAATGGGAATCGATTATATCTGGTCCTCACATACTAATAGTTACTGTTGGTGATGTTGTCTCTCAAAATAAGGACCCATCCTCTTTCACTGAAAAGGATCTAAAGTTGATCGACCGTGATCAAAAGGCTTTTGGTGCTTTAACCCTTGTCTGTCTTCGGACATTACAATCGTTTTGCAGAGCATAAAAATGCTAAATCCTTTTATGATGCATTATGTGAATTTTATGATGGGAACGCAGATTTGGTAAAGGATAAGAGCATTCAGGCTGAAAAGGATTTCAACTCTTTCGTTGGATACAAGAATGAGAGTTTGACAAATCTCACAAATCATTTCCTGATTGTATCAAGCACCTTGAAGAAATATGATGAAAAGCTTTCCAACAGTGAACAAGTTAATAGGCTTCTAGATTCTCTTCCACCTCAGTGGAGTCTTCAAGTAAAGATGCTTAAACAAGAAAGAGGATTCACAGACTACAAGCTAATGGATATTATCAATAAGTTGAAATCATTTGAGTTGGACATGAAGAGACAGGAATTTAACCAGACTATGATGCCCACACCTGGTTTTTCACAAAATGCTGCTTTATTGTCATCTGTTGCAAACTCTCAAATACAGAATCCAATTCAAGGAGGAATTAATACAGTACTTTCTCTAGTGGAAACAGTTCTGTTGGAAAAGATCTGGGAAATCTTAAGGCCAATGATGAAAGTTCAATCCCATCTGAAACTATGGCTCTATTTGGAATGTTTGTTCAAAGCTATGAAACACTGGTAGCTGGAGAGTTAAAAGGGAAGGGTATGACTATAGAAGACATAAATAGGTGGATCCTGATGATCTTGAAGAAACTGATATTCAATGGCAGATGGCTATGTTGACCCTTAGAGCACGAAGATTTATGGAAAGAACCGGACGGAAGAACTTCGGTGGTCAATCATCTAATTCAAAACTGGGATTTGATAAGTCAAAATTGAGATGCTTCAACTGTAAACAATTGGGACACTTTAAACGTGACTGTCCATCTCCAATTGTCACCGATTCGAGGAATTCAGGAATTCTAAGGTTAACAGCTGAGAAGGAGAAAGAAGATGTGAATCACAAGGAGACTACACTGATCTCTAGTTTTGATTGGAGTGCTGAAGTTGAGGAGACAAGAATTGAGATAAATCATGCTTTGGTTGCTGAGCTTATTGAAGGAAATGAAAAGGAAGATGGTAAAGATGGATTTGACTTGTTCAAGGAATCCAAAAGGAAAGTTGTGACATATAAGAATGAGAAGGTAGAGAAAGATATTGGAATAGGGGGAGGTAAATCTGCAGATATAAGAGAGGAAGGAAGTTCATGAAATGAGCAAAGGAAGGAATGTGATGATGATATTGCCACTGTTGAGGATGTAAAGTCAAGTACTCCAGTATGCAAATGTGATAAAGCCTTAGCTGCTGAAAAGATTGTGATGGGACTTCCTATGAGGTAATTCAGGATTTGTGCTCATCTGCTTGCAAAATTAGATTATTTGGAATTTACAAATCTAATCGTCTATTAATTATAATGGAAAGGATTTAAAGCGAATAAATGATGAACTTAAAATCAATGAATCAAAATACTTTGTTAAATTAAATGAAGCTTTAAAAGAAATGATCATTTAAAACGAATTTTTTTAGAAAGAAATGTTGAGATTAACACTTTGACTGAAAGAGTAGCCCTTGCTAAATTCGAAACGAGCAAACTTCAGTCAAAATTGGACAAATGGACCATATCAGGAATGAAACACGATGATCTGTGTAAATCTTAACGGGGAGCTAGGATTAAAACAGGATTGGGTTATGAAAATGTAAAAGTTTATCCTCCACCTAGTACTTACTGTTATTCTCCTATGCTTGTTCCTCATCCTTCTAATGATTTAATCAAAACAGATACTGACAATATGTCTGCAGGTTTAGAGGGTGTTAACTCTAAGCACGTTCGTGAAGACTACGAGTATGGACCAACTAGTGGGCTTGGATGCACTAGTATTAGTACACATGAGTGTCAGTCGTCTGTGTTAGATCATACATCTAGTTTAAATTCTTTTTTCGTTTCTAGTTCTTCTATAACAGACTCTAATGTCTCATGTTCTCATGACAGTTCTATTTCATCTTTTAAATCAGTACATTGTGGTGCTGTTTTCTCTCCTGATGATGTTTGTGCTGTAACTGATCTATCTGCTAAGTCAATTGAGCAAATTAAAATCAATTGTTTTGAAAAATTCTTTTCTCATCCCATTCCATCTTTCATTCCATCAAATATGTCTTTATCTGTTAAAAGAATTTCGTCTTCATCATAAACTAGTACCAATGGAACTAGTTCTATTGGTACGTCAAACGAAGATTCATCTTTTTTGTAAATAACGTTTCCAGTGTAAATAAACTAAGACCTGTTGGCATGTATGAGACTTTTAGTGACATTGATTCAAGTATATCTGAATGTGATGAGGAAATTATCATTGATCATATTCTTACCTCATCACATCATAGACCTAAACACAAACCTCACTGTTTCAGGTGTGGTCAAGGGGATCATATTATCAAAAATTGTCCTACGATGCTTTTTTAGGTAAAGGGGACGGTACCCCGGAAAATTTTATTAATAAAATAGAATAAAGAATACAAGGAATGCAGAGCTAGGGCTAGACTTGGACATACCCCAAGACTTGAAACCAACCAAGCCTGCGAAAAAAGAAAAATCCCATACCATATTAATCAAGGAAAGCCCAACAATGGCAACAAGAACACAAGCCCAACAACAACTAGAACATAATCCCAACAAAAAAAATACTGAAATAAAGCCCAACCATGACACTTAAAACAAAGCTCATAAGCCCATCACTAACAATATCATAAAATAGTCTCAAACATAATAATCATTGGATACTACCTAGGAGTCAATAAATAAGCCGAAGGATAGATCACCTCCAATTGGGCCACTATAGAATAGAAACAATAGCCCAACCAGGTCACAACCAACCAACAAAACACAATTGCAGCCCAAAAACCGCCTACTTTTCTCCAGATTGAAGACAGCAGCCCAAGCAGGAGTTGGGTAAGCACAAAAGCCACATTCAAAGGATATAACCTCATACAACCTGAGAGTAGAGCTAGCAGCTACATAATGCAGATCAGGAGTATCAAAACAAGGGGTTTCAGTCTTGAGAAAAGCAGCACCAAAATGCCTAGCAACAACATTTCTTATATCTTCACCAGCAACACGAATATCCCCAATAGCTTTCAAATTGCATCTCACAAGTCTTCTAAAATCAACAGGAACATAATCAGCAGCCCAAGCAAGCACTTCAGTTATTTTAATAACCTTCCAGATCAAAGTAAAGCTCTGCCAACCATTGAAATCACATGATGTAGCAGCCTTGAAATCCGCATTAGTAGCCGAAATTCCAGCATCCACAACATTAATCACAGCAATCTCCAAGCTTCCAGCAGCCATTGCCTTAATCACAGCAGCAATCATAACAAAGTAAACAACAGCCATCTCTAAATTATCATCTTCAATCAACCATTTGGGAGATAGCATCATACTAGACCTCAGCAACATTAATGTTGTAATAATAATGCTATTATTTTCAGCAGCATCACTCAGTAGCAGCATTAACATGTACATCAGCAAAATCTTAATCAATAGGTCCATGGCTCTGGATCTCATATCAATTTGCCACCACCAACACAAAGACTCTACAGCAGACTCTGATCAGCATCAATATTGTTCACAGTAGCAGCAGCCCATGCATGACCAGACCAGACAAAACAGTAGCCAGAGACAGTAACATCAGCATATCACACAGCAACATTTCATATTGATTTAGGCACCAACAAGACATTAGAAGTTCTCATCTTAATCCACCAAAGCAGCAACAATTAGACATGAAAGCCAAAGAAACCCGAAAAGCTTCTGCAGTCATCATCAATCCACCTCATAGTGCATCTTAAGTAACAGCAGCTTCTCTCCCACATCAAGTCCTCCACTATAATTCTTCACACCAGCCCGATAAGCCACCAAAACATCTTGAAATCAAAAGAAATAGCACAACAACAATGATTACAAAAGACCCAACCCAGGACCCAAATGACCCATCCTACCTCACCCAAACTACTCACAACACTAAGAAAAGAAGAGATATGAATATTAAAACCCAATCCACCTCCCAAATTACCCAAGAGTCTCACCAAATAAGACACACTCCCCACCCAAACCCCCACCCCACTCAAAAAAAAGGATATGTGAGAGTAATGTATAAAGGAAATTCATATCGTCTTTTATATTCTCTAACCCATTTAACCTCCTGGAATGTATCTCACTGAAACTATCAAACCAAATCCAATAATCATCATTGAAAATCCACCACACTTGCAGCCCCTCATCACCATTAAATCGCAGTAAATGTATCAAAATCATAACTATGAACCTCATCAAGGCTGCAATTCTAAATCACAGCAGCCTGACAAGTGAAAATAGACTTTCTCATTTTCAAACCCATTAATTTTAGCCTGACATTCTCCTTAATGATATTAGAGAGCTCTTCAACAGTCCTTTTTTTGTTCTGAAAAGATCTGAGATTTCTTTCTTGCCAAATATAATAGACAGTAGCCCCTCAAGCCAATCTTCTTATAATGCTCCAAATGGATTTTTTAGAAAAGATATTAGTAAAATAATTCACCACCCCCTCCCAATTATCAGGACAATTGAAGAGCTTAGCTTTAGGCTTTATACTATGCCAAACTCTCATGGGATACTTGCACTCAAAAAACAAATGCTCATGAGAGTCTGGACATAGTTGGCAAACTACACACTTCAAATCAACATGTGAAAACATCTCCCATTTACTCATAATATCATGAGTTTTAAGCTTTCTTTTAATAGCCAGCCATAAGATAAAAGAGAATCTAGGAATACACTGTGAAAACCAAACCATCTTGCACCAGTTCACATTGTCAAGAGAAGGGATCAAATCATTAAAGATAGCTTTACTGCAAAACGGCACAAATTTATTGGTTTTAGACCTCCATCCAATTTTGTCTTTCTTACCCACCTCAAGACAAGGAGGGACAGAATTACATAAACCAGGAAACAAGTTACTCTAATCCTCAGGCCACTTCCAAATACCATTACAAACAATATCAACCACCATTGCATCCCTACTAATTCTGGCCTCATACAATTCACCATTAGAGATAAAATCACCTAGGAGGCTTAAATCATGCCACATATCAAACCACACACTAGTACTTTTACCATCCCCCAACTTAGAAACCATGTACTCTCTAACATGTTGTCTACATTGCATCAACTTCCTCTAACTCCATGAAGCTCCTCCATCTTTAATAGGCACATCCCAAAAGCTTCTTCCCTTCAATTTATAGGTATGAATCCATTTTACCCATAATGAATCTTTTCTGGTAACAATGTTCCAAATGTGCTTAGTAATAAGAGCAATATTCCAAATTTGTAGATCTCTAATTCCCAGCCCACCTTGCCATTTAGGAGCACAGACATCAGTCCATTTGACCTTTGCTTTACCATGTTGCAAATCCCCCTGATTCCATAGAAACCCCTTAATAACATTCCAATTCCTTTAGAAATAGTAATAGGGAGAATGAAAACAAAGGCCCAATAAACATGCAAAGAACTCAAAATAGAGCATATTAGCTGAAGCCTCCCAGCAAAAGACAGAGACTTGTTCTTCCAATCCAAAATCTTCTTTTTAACCTTATCAATTAAAATCTCACAATCCTTAAGATACAATCTAGATGAGATGAGGGGAACTCCTAAATATCTCACAGGTAGGGAGCCTTCTTGAAAATTCAGCAACAATTGAATTTCTTCCTTGACTTCAAGTGGGACATTACCATAGAAAGCCATGCTCTTTTGGAGATTAGGATTCAGCCCTGATACAACACTAAATTCATTCATTGCATCCCTTAAACATCTCACTGACTCCACATCCCCATGAGAAAACATTATCAGGTCATCAGCAAAGCACAAGTGGGTGATTCTTAAGTCTTTGCACATCCAATAGTAAGCAAAGTTCCCATCCATAGCTATTCTTCTTTTGACAATAAGATTAAAAACCTCCATCACCAAGGTAAATAGGTAAGGGGACAGAGGATCCCCTTGTCTTAACCCTCTCTTCCCCTAAAAAAACCCACCAAATCACCATTCACATAAATACAAAAAGAAAGGGAAGTGATACATTCCATGATCCAATGCACCATACACTTATGAAACCCAAAATTTATGAGACAGTCCTACGATGCATAATAGACATCTTAATAGGATCTGTTTTGGAAATAAATTAACAAAACTGGTTAATAATTTCTTTTGCAAAAAATAATGCTTCATCCAAAGATAAAGTGATTCAATCATGGGTTCCTATTACACCAGGTTAAATCTGTTCTTTATTTCATTTCAGGAGTCATCCACTAAAATTGTGAACAGCATGTGGCGTAGATCGTGGTTGCTCCAAACATATGACAGGGCTGAAAGACTTACTGATCAATTACCGGATAATTAACGGAGGATATGTTGCCTTTGCTGGTGACAAAAAGGGTGGAAGGATGATTAGGCAAGGAGAAGTTTCTAATGGTTCCTTAACCTTGGAAAAAGTCGACCATGTTCCTGAGCTGGCATTTAATCTTCTGAGTGTTCTCAAATCTGCGATAAAAACATCCCAGTCTTGTTTAAGTCTGTGAATGTCTATTTTTAAATTCAGAGATTAATGTTCCAGAAGAATTGATTATTATGCGTTCCTAGAAAACATGACACATATCTTCTTGATATGAACTCTAGCGAGTCAAAGTCTACTGCAACTTTCCTTCTTTCTAAAGCTTCAACCTTTGAATCTCTTTTATGGCATCGTCGATTGGGTCACGTTAATTTTTAAAATATAAATAAATTGGTGAAAAAAATCTCGTGAGAGGACTTCCTTCAAAAGATATTTCTGTTAATGAAAAATGTATGGCTTGTGCCAAGGGCAAATAACACAAAAACCACATAAGCCTAAACTTGAAAACAACATAACTTGTCCTCTCGAGTTGTTACATATTGATTTGTTTGGCCTAATTAGCGTTAAATCTATTGCTAAAAAATATTTTTGCCTTGTTGTTACAGATGTTTTCTCCAGGTATTCTTGGGTGAGATTTCTAGCTCACAAAGGAAAGGTTGTTGAAGAATTACAAAAATTAATTCTTTCTATCGAGACAATCAGCAAGAGAAAGGTTATGGGTCTGAGAAGCGACAATGGTACATAATTCAAAAGTCAGATTCTCGACTCATTCTGTGCTCAAAAGGGGATTGTAAGACAGTTTAGTGCCGCCAGAACACCCCAACAAAATGGTGTAGCTGAACGAAATAATCGCACTCTCATCGAAGGTGCACGTACAATGCTGATAGAATCTTCCTTACCCATTATCTTCTGGGCTGAAGCTGCAAATTGTGCTTCATATGTTTTAAATCGAGTGTTGATTGTCAAGGATAAGATGAAAAATCCTTATGAACTCTTTCATAAAAGGAAACCTTTAATTGATTTCTTTAGACCATTTGGACGTTCATGCACTCTTCTAACACTCAATCACAAAAGACAAAGTTGGTGCTGCATCTGATGAATGTTACTTTGTCGGATACTCATCTTCTCAAAAGGCCTATCGTGTTTACAACAAGAGAACCCGTATCGTTCAAGAGTCGTTCTATGTTGATTGGCAAGAGTCTAACTCCTCTGATGTTTGATATGACCAACATGGTTCTTTGACTCCGATACTGTGTTTAATTCATTCAACCTTCCAGCTTTTTGTGAAGGAAGGTTTTTGGATCGATAACATTCGAGCATGTTCTTGACGGAAGGATAAACAACCACACAAACCAAAAGTCAAACAATAATATGAACTATAATTGAATGGTTTCATTGATAAAACCTAATGATTACAAGCTTGTTACAACATAAGAATCAAGACTCTTGGCAAGGGGAAGATCGAGCATGATCTGCCCTCTCATCCGGCAGCCCTAGGCTCCCGGGCACACTCCCTCTCAAAACCCCTTATCTCTCTACACATTGAAACTGGTATATATAGGCCTCGACCCATATTAGATGAGACTGGACCCATTCGTGTGATAGGACCATGCGTATGGTTCAATCGTACGACTGGACCATGCGTACAGTTCAATCGTACGACTGGACCATACTTATGGTTCAGTCTTACGGATGTCCCAATCGCATCTCTAAGTCGCAAGACTGGCCCATTAGCAAGGCTCAGTCGTACGACTGAGTCTCATTCGCATATGCTCCTGCGAATGACCCAGTTTCATGTGTTTACAACATATCAGGTGTATAACATTAAGCCTAGACTATTCGACAAGCGACAGACACACTATATATGACTATATATGCTCCAACAAATTCCCCCTTGGACGTTGCTTGTGAATAGTAGATAACACCTCTTACAATCTTCAGTCAATCTTTGCTCTGGTTGCCAATAGAATCAAACAAAAACCATATTAGCCAACGTTGCCGATCTGTCAGGTTGCTACACCTTCCTGAAAATGAATTTAGGCACAACAGCTTTCGTTTACTTTATAGAAAACCATCATAGCAGCAAGATTCCCCATATAACTGATTTTTCCAGATAATGACATGAACAGTTTTCCATTGCTTCAAAATTCACACAGGCTAACCTGATTAACATCACCACCTACAGAAATTCCCCCTCACATTCAGCATATCCCAATATATAGACATTGTGCTCTCCTTGCGTCTTCACACGGTGTATTGGGAAAAAGGTTGAAGGTTCCAATCCACAGCTAACAATATCAACCAAATCAGCATGCACGAAGATTCATCATCAGAAACCGGTTCACATCATCACTTTCTGATTGCGTCTTCACTTTCTCTATACATGGATTCCCCCTAAGAAGCAGAATCCTTTCTGTGTGGATAAATATAACTTGATTGGCCCGTAAGTAGTCAGATGCTCCTGACTACCCCACAAAATCAGCACCAACTGCTGACATCTTCTCTTTTCTCTTTCGTGTTCCAATTACATTCACCTATTCTGGAAGTCCGATGAATAGTGAGGTACACATCGAACTATTTGACAAAAGAACCTCAGGGTGAATATGCTTTGCTCATCTTCAAATCTATGCAAGAAGCTGTTCCAGACTCTTTTTTTAGTCTGGAATAAATGCGGATGAGTCAATGCGGATGGCTCATTCGTGCGATTGAACATACGACTAGTCCAGTTGCACGACTGAACATACGACTGGTCCAGTCGTACGAATGGTCCATTCGCATGGTCTAGTCGTACGAATGGTCCATCGCATGGTCTAGTCGTACGAATGGTCCATTTGCATGGCCCAGTCGCATGAACGGGTCTGCACACAGATTTTCAGATCTGCAGCCGCCAGGGCTGCCCAAAACCGTAATATGACGAATTTAACATGAACCGAAACAAAGTAGGCATCATCAGATTCGAAAGGGTGATAGGAACGTGGTTTTGAATTCGATTTTAACATAGAAGCAACACACGTAACAAGATCTGAGCAAAACACGAAGAACACGAAGTGGGTTTAACGTCAAGATCTGAACTTTGATCCAGAAATCAAGAGCTTGGGTTGCTAGAATGATTGTTAGATCATTCCAGCAGTAACCGGCTCTGATACGAATTGTGAAGGATGGTTTTTGGATCGATAAACATCCGAGCATGTTCTTGACGGAGGGATAAACAACCACACAAACCAAAAGTCAAACAATAATACAAACTATAATTGAATGGTTTCATTGATAAAACCTAACGATTACAAGCCCGTTACAACATAAGAGTCAAGACTCTTGGCAAGGGGAAGATCGAGCATGATCTCCCCTCTCATCCGGAAGCCCTAGGCTCCGGGCACACTCCCTCTCAAAACCCCTTATCTCTCTACATATTGAAACTGGTATATATAGGCCTCGGCCCATATTAGATGCGACTGGGCCCATTCGTGCAACTGGACCATGCGTATGGTTCAATCGTACGACTGGACCATGCGTATGGTTCAATCGTACGACTGGACCATGCGTATGGTTCAATCGTACGACTGGACCATACTTATGGTTCAGTCTTACGGATGTCCCAATCGCATCTCTCAGTCACAAGACTGGCCCATTAGTAAGGCTCAGTCGTACGACTGAGTCTCATTCGCATATGCTCCTGCGAATGACCCAGATTCATGTGTTTACAACATATCAGGTGTATAACATTAAGCCTAGACTATTCGACAAGCGACGGACACACTATATATGACTATATATGCTCCAACACTTTTGACGATGATGCGTCCACTCCATATGTTCAAACCAACATTATCTCTTCTTTTACATCACCTGACAATTCCACTCCATCTACATCTGATGTTATTTCAGCTGATGTCGGTTCATCTTCCCCATTACCGGATTCTTGTTCACCAACATCTCCTTCCTTATCATCTTTATCTATTCCCTTCACAACCTATTCCCTCTATCTCTCCCTCATCCAATCCTACACAATTTGTGAGTGAAGCTTCTCCTTACACTTTCCCTTCAGACACTGACTTTAAAACTTTGAAAGATCATCCACTTGATAATGTTATTGGATCTATCTCTAATGGTGTTCGGATGTAGAGTCATCATGATTGATTAATATCTATCTCTTTTCCTGCTTCATTTCCCAAACTGTCTGAAAAATGTGCACGCCGTTCTACTGGATCCATGCTGGGTAGAGTCAATGCAATTGGAGCTTTAACAATTTAGAAAGCTTAAAGTGTGGACTTTGGTTGACTTGCCTCCTATCAATTGATACTAAATGGGTGTTTAAAAACAAACCAGATGATCGTGGTGTGGTAGTGCGTAACAAGTCTAGACTGGTTGTGCAAGGTTATGCTCTAGAACAAGGGATTGACTATACTGAAGTCTTCGCTCCTGTCACCCCTCTTGAAGCAATCATGATTTTTCTCGCTCATGCTGCCCACAAACAGTTCAAGGTTTATCAGATGGATGTTAAATGTGCTTTTCTCTATGGGGACATTGATGATGAGATATTTATGTGTCAACCACCAGGTTTTAAGGATCCTGACTTTCCTGATAAAGTCGACAAGCTTGACAAGTCTCTGTATGGTCTTCATCAAGCACCTCGAATCTGGTATGAGACCCTGACACAGTATCTCTTGAGCAATGGTTTCTCTCGTGGTACCATCGATATGACTCTCTTCAAAAAGGAAGTGAATGGTGAAATGCTTTTTGTACAAGTTTATGTTGATGATATTATTTTTGGATCAACAAATTCTGTCTTGTGTCGAGAGTTTGAAGAAGTAATGCATCAACGATTTGAAATGAGTATGATGGGAGAAATGTGATTCTTTCTGGTTTGCAAGTTGAACAAAAGCCAGACGGAGTTCTTATTCATCAGGAGAAGTATATTAAAGAAATCTTGAAGAAATTCAAGATGAACGACGCATCTCCTGAAATGACTCCCTTCACTGCTTAGACTTATCTCACTCTAGATGAGAATGGGAAGCCTATTGATCCTCATCTCTATAGGTCTATGATTGGTTCTCTTATGTATCTTACAGATAGTCGTCCTGATATCACGTTTGTTGTTGGATACTGTGCTTGATATCATTCGGCTCCAAAAGAGTCACATGAGAAAGCTGTCAAGAGGATTTTCCATTATCTCAAAGGCTCATCTCGATTAGGTCTATGGTATCCTTATGGTGAGAATTATGATTTACATTCTTATTCTGACAGTGATTCTAATGGTTGGAGGTTAAACAGAAAATCAGTATCATGAGGGTGTCAATACCTTGGTAATTGTTTGGTGTCTTGTCTTGGCAGAGCAAGAAACAGACAACTGTCTGTCTTTCAACAGGCGAGGCATAATACATTGCTGCATCAAGTTGTTGTTCCCAAGTCCTTTGGACACAACATCAAATGATTGATTATGGAATTAACTTCCTCCACACACCGTTGTTCTATGACAACGAAGCAACTATTGGGATTGCAAAAAATCCTATTCATCATTCCGGACCAAGCACATCAAAACTTGGATTCATGCAATCCGTGATGCCCATGAAAAGAGTTTTATGGATATAATACCCATTGACACAAAAAATCAAAAAGCAGATCTTTTCACAGAAACTTTCGATAAACCCCGTTTTTATGAATTGATCTCTATGCTCAGGTTAATATCCTTTAAATTTTTTATTATTATGTTTTTTAAATGAATAAATTTTAATAATAATATATAAAAACTTAATAAATTATAAATTTTGGTAAAGGCATTTCTATAATCAGGGTATTAATTTTGGAAATGATGAGAAATGATTTTATATCCTCGAGATATGGTAATTCTTGCATGATTGGTACTTAAAATGAGAAATGATTGTAATTGATGTTGTTATCTGTGTCACATCTTTTAAAATAATAATAATAATAATAATAATAATAATATAATAATAATAATATATAATAATAATAATAATAATGCTCAAACAAACAAATTCTGTAACGATATGCTTGATAAACTCAGCCTGATAAATAAAGTAGACAACAGCATCATGATTTAAATTAAAATATATGCTAAGGATGTCTAGATTTACGCAATAATTTTTGGCCTTCACAAAAACTAAGTCCCGACAAAAATTGGATTGAGAATTGATCTTTCACCCACTTTGATACAAATCTTATAAGCCATATATTTGAATCATGATTGGTGTATTTTTGTGACTTGTGTTTGTGCTTATCTCCTCTGTTGTACGGTGGTACTGACCTGGAGTGATGATCTCCTCTGTTGTATGGTGGTACTGACCTGGAGCTCTCATCGGCACATGATTAAATGGTCATTTCCTTTGTTATACGTGAGTATAGACCTGGAGCTCTCACCATCTTAATCTAAGTTGTGTCAAATCATCTAAACGATGAATTCATCACAGAATGTAATATTCTGCTGATAATCACTTGCACACTAATACCCAAGCCTTGCCCTATAAAGATCATAACAAAATTCAAGAAATCATGAGGTTGGGTGAGGGTTTTAGCCAAATGACTGTGGGGTCCTAACATTCTAACGCATCCAATCGAACCTTAACGAATCATATGCTATTTGTTGAAAAAGATAAGGCATAGGTTTAAGTGGACAAATATATCAGCAATCATTATTGATCTGTTTTATTACTTCCAAATCATTCCAAGATTATGATTAGATTCTGTTATCAATATGATCTCATTACCGATCGATGATTTAATTCATCTTTGTGCTATAGTTATCTTGAGGATGTGATCTCCAATCTATTTTGTGCTCTATTATACTTGCCTTTAAAAAAAATAATAAAAATTTTCTTTCGCTAAGTGTTTCGCAAGATAAAATTGCAATTTCGCTTAACATCCTCATTATAAGCGATGTCATTTTGATCTGAATTTCGTGTCAAAACTACAACTTCGCCCAGCGAAACTGTTGTTTCGTCTGGCGAAACTATAGTTTCGCAATTCGTGAAACTATTTGCTATTTAAGTCTTTTTACGAAATTACCTTCTCACTATTTCGCACTTTCGAACTCTCCTCCTTCGGGCTTTACCGTAACCATTTCTGTGGAATCGTGATTTCTAGTTGTTTCTTAGGTATTTTGGTTGTTTTCTATTCGCATATGTGTATCGAACCTTGGACATTCTTTAAAACTTGTTAATAATAACACATTCTGAGACTATTTAATTGTGTCTCTTCGGTGACTTCGCTTCTAAACTGAACGAAAGTTCTTCACTTTTCAGCGAAACTGTGAGGTTATGCCGTCCATGCGAACCTAACAGTTTCGCCGACTTTGTTTTAGTTTCGCCGGATTTGAACATATATCTGTACAGTTTCGCCCAGTTGAAACTATCCTTCTAGGTCAATGAAATTGATATTTTTTAGCTAGCGAAACTACATTTTCGCCTGCCGAAAGTATCAGCGAATCTACACTTTTGCCGGCCGAAACTGTCAGCGAATCTATTCTTTCGGCAAACAAAATTAAAATTTTTTTTTATTCTTTTCTTAATTCCTTAATTTCTTACTTAACTTATTTGATCTCTTTTTCAGGATCTCATGGATAACTTAAAGTTCGATGAGCGGAACAATATTACTGATATTTTGGATGATACACATCCAAAGGCTCCTGGATTCAGAGATTGTATCAGATGGCTACAAAGATCACCTACAGCCCATGTCATATCTCTTACGACTACCATTTATGATCTTCATATCAGAGACTTTTGGCGATCTGGAGAGTATGACACACGAGGAAATTCATAAAGAATTACTGCCAAAGTCATTGATCAAGAAGTGATCATCACTGCTGAGACTGTCTCAAGGATATTGAGACTAGATGAGGATTTTGGAGATGAAGTTACCATGACTGACTCCAAGGTGTTCCAGGCATTCAGAAGCATGGGATATGAGGGACCAGCTTTTGGTTCATGCCACAAGATCAAAAAGTCTTTCTTGTCCAAGGAGTGGAGGTTCATTGCTCATGTTTTTATCATGTGTTTTATCACCGTAAATGTGGTTCAGACGGTCTAAACATTGATTGGGCGAAGGCAATGGTGTTATGTTGTAGAGGAGAGAAGGTCAACATTGCCAAACTGATTTTTGCTTGCATGGCTGAGAACGTGATGGCCCTGAAGAAAGACAAATGGCTGCTATACCCTCGCATTCTTCAGATTATCTCTGACGACCTTATACCTAATGTACCAAAACATGGAGAAGTAAAGAGACTGGTACAAATGAACCCTCAGATTTTTGCTGATTGCTGTGCCATTCACCACGATTTCAGTGGAAAGATCACCATCTTTGGGAAAATATGTATCACCCAGAGCGATGGCGTTATATTAAAAGGGTGGATAATCGGAAAACAAAAGAGCTGAAGAGACTAGGGTACAGCAAACAGAAGCAATAAAGAAAAGAAAAAGATATGCCAAAGAAAAGGATTATGACTTTGAGGAAGATATTGCTGAAGAAGTTGAAGAAATAAGAGTAGAGAAAGAAAGAAGGTCGAAGTAGAGAGCCGATACAGCTGATTCTGAGTGACGGTCCAAATAGAGACATGAAGGATTTACTGAAAAAAGAGAGGAAAGTGGAAATCTGGATGAAGACATGATTCGCAATCTGAATGCTTCTCTGCCAAATGAACTGAGTATGATCAAGATTAAACTTACAAATCAAGAGATTAGAGAAAAGGAAAAGGATGAAGTGATAGAAGGTATGCAAAAGATGCTTGTTGACCAAAATCAATTACTGAAGAAGTTATTTGAAGAGATAAGCCTTCTGAAAGTTGTTGCCGGCCTGCCTGATCAACTAACTCAATCTGAGTTAGATGATCTGACTGACACTTCAAAGTACCCATTTTTGAATGTGGGTACTTCTTCCAAGGCAAGAAAGGGCACATCTGGTGCAGCAACTACTGATGTTGGAGACGGTGAAACCAGAGATGAGGTTCGTGAAAGAGAGAATGAAGAAGAAATCTATGAGGCTGGGTTTGTTGATTTAGGTCTTGATGTGGAGAAGGATTTGGTTGGAGAAGAAGTAATTAGAGAAAAGTCTGTGGAGAGGAATGTTGAAAATGAGAAGGGGTTGCTTGATGAGGAAGAGGATGATGAATAACTCATTGACTATGATTCCGAACCAGAATTCTATGAGGTTGATGAGAGACCTCTGGTCCATGTGGAAAAGAAAGGGGAGAACCCTGAAGATGTTTTTGAGATGGACAGAGCAGACTGGTTTGTTAAGGAGGAGGAACCAGAAGAACTCACTCCCTTATTCCAACATTTGGGAGGGATAAGTAAACAAGAGACTGACAAGAAGATTATTAGCTTGGCCTACAATCCCGGGCTAAAAATGTTATGATTAAGAGGAAGGAGGTCATATAAGTTATTTGCGTAAGAGGAATGCATTTAAGTCCTTGCCTAAATGGGACCTCAGGCGATTGGCAGCTCTACCACTTCTAAATGCATAATTGAGTGAAAGAGCCTCTCTTCTGCTGAAAGAAATACAGAACGGGCTTAATGATAACTTCGAATCATTTGGTTACATGAAAGAAGAACGGAGAAGGTCAAAGAAAGACAAGGACTGGGAAACGGGAAAGGGGCGAATCGTTCTGATAATTAAACCACCGAAGACAGTAAACAGAGTGAGATTTTCTGATCCACTTCCCCAACAACTACAGGATTTTGAGAAATGGTTCTATGATAATAACACTGGGAAGCTATGATTAGGGTGAAAAATGGGAAAGAGTTTAAAGTTTTTGATCCTATGGAACTGTTTAGCTTAGGTGATGAAGATTTACTAGTGTTATGTGAGAATCACATAAAGGCTGGGGCTGGAGAAGAGACTCGGAAAGAAGCAAGTCTTTTTATGAATGTTGCTAACAAGATTAGAGGAGTAAGGTCTGAGGTGAAGAAATTAGCTGAAAAGATAAGGGCTTAAGATGACCTTAACATGGATATTCAAGATTTGGCAAAGCCGTTTGAGAGGGCTAGTGCTCATCCTGATGGAGCTAGTGATGCAGGAGGAAACAGTAAAAAATCAGGTGCTCAAGCTTTAGAGGGAGCTATTGCAGGAGATGATGAAGACTAATCTAAAGCAACAAAAGACACAGGAGCTACAGAGACTAATCAAGCCAGGTGAAGATGGTGAGGTCCAACCTAGGCCGAGTATTGAAGATCTAGTGTAGGTTGGACTCACCTTTATTTTAGTTTGTTTACTTTTCAGTGTAATTGGTCTTTTTTTAGTTTTCCTTTGTAAGTACTTAAACTTTTGTATTTTGGCAGTCTAACGAATCTGTGAACACAACTATAAGTTCGCTCACAGTTTGCTGTTTTGATTCTCTTGACAAAACTGTTGTTTCGTCTGGCGAAAGTATAGTTTCGGCAGTACAGTTTTGCTGATAGCGAAACTGTCTGCAAAACTATAGACTGCTATATATTGTTTTGTTTCTTCTCATTTTGAGTATGCTTGCAAAACCCTAATCGATTATCATTGTTGCAAGTTACCATTTCAAAGCAGTTAATACACATAATTATCCTTGTGCTTTATGTTATTGATTGTCATTGATCATTATGTTATTATGAATGAGTTCTTATTGTGTTTAATCCCTTTGTGATTGTTGTTTAGTATTGTTGTGGATTTTGAACGTTTCTTATCATCATTTGCACTGTAATTCGATCACATGGACCAATAGTTGTCCTTATCCAGTCTTCATTAATCCCTTGTCTCTTTGACCTTCTTTTCTCAGCTTTTGGGACAACAGGTTGCACTACGGGTGTTAGGTCTAATGTTGTGGGAAGGATTTTCAGGCTTTTATTTTCTGATTCTTGAATTATCTTAATTAGGAACTTTTTACTACTTTGTACACTCTTCCTAGGGGTCTCAATTGTATATCCTCTAATGGTCACTTGTGCAAGTTGATGAAAAACTTTGGCTTGGTGTTCATTCTATCACCAGGTTGGGATATCCTTAGGTTATCTCGTGGTTCTATTTTAGGTAATTTTTCCTTATAATTCATATGATTAGAATGATCAGTTGCATTATAGTAACTATAAAAAATACTAGTACTCGTACTACAAAAAATTTATAAAATTTCAGATCATGATATCACAAATACCAGTCAAATAGTTTCACAAAATCTCATATTTTCACATTGGTCACATATTTCTCATACAGGATTCTCATTATTGACTAAGCATAGACACCTTGTCATGAAATGGTGGAACAAAAATATATCATAAATATATATGAAGTCGTGCCAAACATTGTTATCATACTAGCTTATGGTTATAGTCAAGGCATTTACTAATAATATCTATTTCTCTATAACCAGTGGCTCTGATACCAACCTGTCACATCCTGACGGAAGCGTGAAATGCTTGGATGTGACTCATCGATTCATAAAGCATTGGTTATCAAAGCTACAAATCACAACAATAATCCGAACATTACTTTCATTAATATATAACTTTTAGGATTATATATTAAAAAATTTACTCTAACATTTTAGACCTATACATAGTCATTTAGGTATTTAATCTACTTTATCAAGAATTTCCATGTTTTCAACCTTTTAATTTGTAATCTTTTTGTGTAGATCCTTGGTTTAAAAGACTTTCAACTTTTCCACTCTTGAATCCCTATTTCTTACTAATTTTTAAATAAAAGCATGTGTTCATGAGTTCTTGTGAATATTCTTGATGATTTAGCCTTCAAGAGTTGGTTATATGTGTTATTTAAACACATATAGATTTCTTAAACTTGTTAGTTATAGGTTTTGAGAATCTAACCTTGATTGGTGATGAAAGAAACTTAAGAGAGTTTCTCGGCTATAACCTTGATAATATGTATGGTGTGATAGTTCTTGAGCATGAAGGTGGATGGCACACTAGTGGGAAACAAATTGTTGCATGTTGTTCTTGGGGGGAGAATAGGTGATGATCAAGGATGATAGGGTTAGTTAAATGGTATGAGAATCAAATAGAAGAAAAATGATAGTGGTGGTGACTTGAAAACTGAGAGCGAGAGGGTTGAGAAACGTGATTGCGGGTGTGGTGATTTGGTTGTGGTGAGTTATGGCTGTGGTGGTGTGGTGGTTCCATGCGGCTAAGAGACTTGAAGTGATGAAGTCCATCATGGTTATTCCTAGTTTTAGGGTAGTGAGGTGGTGGTTTTAGGGATGCTTAGTCGGGTTATTAGGGGATAGGTGGCATGTTTTTGGGATTGACTTAGTGTTATCGTGGTGCTAGGTGGCGATCAAGTAGGTTAATGACTCACTTGGTCATTAATGCTAGGGTTAACTAGTGGTTTAGTTGTTAATCGGCTTTAGTAGTGCCTTAATGAATCGATACAAGGGTTTAGATTGTGTTTTTAGTGTTTAGGTGTTAAAGGTTTGTTTAGTTTTGATTTTGATATAAGGTTCTAGATGTAATCTTGTTTGGTAATGTTTGATTAGGTTTTGGTCTTGATTCATTTCATGTAAATATGAGACATACATCAGTCAAATAACTAATCATATAATCTTACAATTTGGTAACTATACACATAAGATACAATAACGTTAGACCCTGAAAGGATCATACATGCCAATTCATTTGGTGAGTTGACAGTTGTTCTACTGGAAACTCCTTAAGTCCAAAAAGTAATGTGGACGAAGAATCTGCTGAGAAGAACCAAGTGTTGACTAACCTGTTGATTACCATATAAGTGTGGGATCCACAAATGCCTGTTGAAATAATCAAACCTAAACTATCACCAATCTGTGTCAAAAGTCTATGTATGGATTTAAGAGGATCAGTATACTGCAATCATCGTAGATACAATTCTTGAAAGTCCAAATCAAGGTGGGATCTATTAGTACAAGTATGATTTCCTAAACTTGCTAACAACTCTAGATGAAAAACAAGAATTGAGCATCAAAATGGTTTGAAAACATGTCCCAAATGATTTGACTGGCCTGTATGATTCCAATTTGAATTGGTCCAGTTATGGTCAAAAGTAATTGAAGCTGCCTATTCTGGAATCGAATCCGTTAGATATCTATCTTAGGATTTATACCTCACACAAAAAGTCCAAACAAAGTTTAGTTTTGTATTTCAGTTGAAGTCTGTTAATTTATTTCAATTTTATCAAGTTAGTTTGTTAAACATCAGACTATGCCATGGAAATCAATAGGGGATTTAATCACTCAAAAAGGGTCACGACTGAGGTGACCACAAGGGATTTGAAATGTAAATGGGTCACATCTGAGGTGACAAATTGTTTTAAAAGGATCACGTCTTAGGTGATCAAAGGTTTTCAAGATTAAAATGATCATGTCTGAGATGATCGAGTGCTTAAAACGTCTAATCAAAAGTTAAAAGGAATTAAGTGCAAAATGGTCATAAAGTCAAAACCATGAGTATGATCCAATCGCACGACTAGACCATGAGTATGGACCAGTCGTATGATTAGAGGATACGAATTAGCCCAATCACACAATTTACCGACACGTATGGGACATACGTGCGATTGGGGCATGAGCATGGATAAAATCACACGATTGAATGACTAAAATGAGCCAATCGCATGGATGAAGGTGACCAAATGACACAGTCGCACGACTGACTTCTAGTCGCACAACTGAAGGTGACCGACTGTGCTAGTTGCACGACTGACCTTTAGTCGTATGAATCAACTATGCAACTCGGATCAGTCGCACGACTGAAGGAAACCCTATATAAATAGGGGGGGAGTCGGTTGCAGTCACTTATCACACCCAAATCACCCCTAAATTGCACTAAGCACTGTTACTCTGCCCGATTTTCATTTGATCATTCTAGACCATTGATTATTGCATACTGACGATTTGTGGTTAGTATACATGTAATGTGCGGTGCAATCCATGAAAAAGTCCATCGATTCATGCCTAAAATCGACTGAATTGAACCCTAAAAAACCGAGACTTTGTTTAACTAAGATACTAATTAAACTAAGTCCATTGTGAAATTAAATGTTATTAGGTATTCTATCGGTCATATGCAAGCCTAATGAGCCAAACCATGAAGTCTAACACTAAAATTTTCTCAAAATCAAAATTTGAATGTAACAACAGTCTGTCATGCGAATGGGCAACCAGATGAACCTCTATCGCACAACTGAGATGAGCGTATGGCTAAATCGCATGACTGCCCCATGCGAATGAGTTCAGTCGCATTACTAGTTCAACCCCATGGACTAGCATACGACTGACCCCAGTCACATGCTCAGTCCTACGAAAGAGGTCAGCCGCATTACCAATTCTCAATCGCATAGCTCATTCGTACGACAGAACAGAGGATGTTTAGTTAAATGACTCAACTTGTTTCACATTGACGTACACTAATGTTTATTTGTATTGTGCCACTGATGACGAGTCATTGGCCAATGAGCACTAAGCACAATATTTGTGCTCATCTAGATCTGACCTCGAGGAATGCTTTAGACTTCTCTGGCATTATTACTTTTCTACAATTGTGGAGAGTACGGACACATTGCGTCTCATTGTCCTTATTATCAGACATCGAGGAAGAAAGTTTAACGTTCTGCACCAAAACCTAGCTCTTTGAAGAGGAACTTAGTGACGCCTCCTAAAAGAGATAGAGAACACAAAGTTAAACCCATCAGCCAGTTGTCTGTTTATCACAAACAGGCCTTACACAAATCTAGCTTATGGAAAGAAAAATCCTCCTTAGTATCTGAAAATGAGAACAAACAGACATCTAAGTTTCCCTGACCCTCGAAAGGTTAATGGTTTGAGTTTATGATGTGTGATGCCTTGGGGAGACCCAAGCTAGTAAAGGCTTGGGTTCCTAACCTGAACTAACGTTTTTATTGAATGTGCAGGGTGTTCGCTATAGTGTTGAAACTAACACGTGGATTGTAGATAGCGGAGCATCCAGGCACATGACGGGGAATAGGGCTCTCTTGTCAAATGTCAAACAAATCAAAGGAGGGCACGTTTCATTCGCTGGAGACAAAGGTGGGTACATCACAGCTCAAGGGGAAGTAGGAAATCAAAAAGTGAAGTTTGACAAGGTAAACTATGTCCAACAACTTCAAAATAACTTGCTTTCTGTTTCTCAAATTCAGGATAAATACTTCAAGGTAGTGTTTGACAATAAGAAGTGTTATGTCCTAAAGAAGGACTACGTAATCCCGGAGGATCAAGTATTAATGTCTGCCTCAAGATATAAGGACCTTTATGTCTTGGATCTATTGAAGGCCTCCACTACAGATCATGAAGTTTAGTGCTTCTTGTCAAAAGCTACTGAGAAGGAATCCATCTCCTGGCATAGGAGAATGGGACACATTAATCCACGGAAGATGAATCACTTGATCCAGGATGATCTAGTGAGAGGACTTAACGTCAAAAACTTCCAACTTCCGAAATTCTGTGTTGCATGCAAGAAGGGCAAACAGACGAAGAAGGCTCATAAGGAAAAGAAAGTTCACTCTATCGAACTTCCTCTTGAACTTCTTCACATGGATCTGTTTGGTCCAGTCAGTACAAGAAGCATTGCAGGCGACTTGTACTGCTATGTAGTTACTGATGACTACTCAAGATTCACTTGGGTGATGTTTCTAAAATCCAAATCAGAAACATTTAAGTCATTCAAAGAGTTAGTAACTACTCTGGAGTCCCTATACAAGTTGAAGGTACGTCAAGTGCGCTCTGACAACGAACCGAGTTCAAGAATCAATGGATGGAGGCTTTCTGCAAGGAAAAGGGAATTGTGCATCAGTTCACTTCTGCCTACACTCCTCAGATGAACGATGTTGCTAAAAGGAAGAATTGCAGCTTGATAGAGATGGCACGGACAATGCTAGCTGACTCAAAACTGCCTATCCAATTCTGGAATGAAGCTGTTGCAAATGCATGTTATACACTAAATAGAGTTCTGGTAGTAAAACGCCATGGAGTGACGTGCTACGAGTTACTACAACAATGTAAACCTAACTTAGAGTATCTTGAGCTGTTTGGCACTCTGTGCACCCTGCTGAAGAAGACTCAGGAGGGAAAATTCAGCGAGAAGGCTAATGAAGGAATCTTTCTAGGATACAACATGCCGAACAAAAGAGTTTACAACAACTCAATGGGTCAAGTAGAAGTGTGGTGTAATGTTGATGTTCTGAGATACACCACACCACCTGCTGGAAAAGGGCCTCCTTACTTCTTTGACTATGATGGTTTCTTTAAGTCCTTCAACATATCTCTCTCCACTTCTGAAGACGAGTTTGCAACCAAGATGATGTATGATATCTTGAACACATCGTCTCAAGATTCAACACCATCTGGTTCACAGGGTCAATCACCTAACAACTTAGGGGGAGCACATGATGATAGTAACTCCTCCTCTGATGAAGAAGCTGTGGAGACTAATAAAAACAACCAATAAGAATAGGTTCCTATTCTTGCAAGTCCACAAGCATCTGATATTGATGCTTCTGGATCTTCGGAACCTCAGACTCCTACTGCCTCAGATACTGAACCAAATGTTCATAATCTGGATTTTGAGGTAGTTGTTCCAATAACTCATGGATCACGCCTAAATGTCTATCATCCTTTGGATAATGTCATTGGGGATGTGAGGTCAGGAGTTCAGACTAGAAATCAGCTGTACTCAGCTGACTATGCCTTGGTAATGGAAAAGGGATACCTTCACGATGGTGCATATCGTTGCTTTATGTCTCAATTTGAGCCAAAGTATGTTAGTGAAGCTCTAAATAATGAGGCATGGGTGAGTGCCATGCAAGGAGAACTTCTTCAGTTCAAGAAGTTAGGTGTATGGACTCTGCTGGATAGACCTAAAGGAGCTAAGGTAATTGGCACTAAATGGGTCTTGAAATGCAAGAAAGATGATCAAGGTGTGATCCGAAACAAGGCTCAACTTGTTGTCCAAGGATTTCGACAAGTTGAGGGCATTGGATACAATGAAGTGTTTGCACCCGTGGCCAGAATGGAAGCAATCCGCATCTTCCTCGCCTATGCATCTTATATGAAGATTAAAGTTTATCAACTTGATGTGAAGAGTGCTTTCCTTCATGGTGAAATCAGAGAGACAGTGTACGTCAGTCAACCCGAGGGATTTAAGGATCGATATCATTGAGACAGAGTTTACAAACTTGACAAGGCTTTATACGGGCTTCATCAAGCTCCAAGGGCCTGGTATGAGAACTCTCGACTCATCTTGTGAAACATGGTTTTCGCAGAGGAGTCATTGACTGCACATTGTTTATCAAAGAGAAAGATGGGGATTTACTACTGGTACAAATCTATGTCGATGATATAATCTTCAGTTCCAAGAATGAGGAATTATGTAAAGAGTATGAAGCAGTAATGAAGGAGGAGTTTGAGATGAGTGCAATGGGAGAGATGAAATTCTTTCTTGGGTTACAGGTAGATCAGACACCAAATGGAATTTTCTTGCATCAAACCAAGTATGTAGGAGATATCCTTAGTCGGTTTGACATGGAGAATGCTTCTGCCACTGGGACTCCACTTGCTACAAACCATGATGTAGCACCCGACGAATCTGGTGATCTGGTTGATGTTACTATGTACCGGGGGATGATTGGATCTCTCATGTACCTCACTGCCACAAGACCTGATATCATGTATGCTACATGTTTATGTTCCCGATATCAGGCTAAGCCAAAGGTTAACCATCTCATTGGGGTCAAAAAATATTTGTTATTTGAAGGGTACACCAACACTTGGGTTGTGGTATCCTCACGATGATGACTTTGAGCTTACGGCGTATAGCGACTCGGATTACGGTGGCTGCAAGATGAATTAAAAGTCTACCTCAGCAGGGTGTTAGTTCTTTGGGAGACGATTAGTAACCTGGCAGTGTAAGAAGCATACCTCGGTTGCATTGTCAACCTGTGAAGCCGAATACGTTGTTGTTGCAAGTTGTGTTCACAAATCATATGGATTCAACAACAAATGCGGGATTATGGTTTGAAATTCTCTTCTACTCCTATCTTTTTTGATAACTCTGTTGCAATTGCAGTCACTAAAAACCCGGTCCAACATCCAAAGACCAAACACATCGGAATTAAATATCACTTTATACGTGATTGTTTTGAAAAGAACCTAATCGATGTGGTAAAAATAAACACTGATTTTCAACACGCTGACCTCTATACAACGACGTTTGACAAACCACGTTTTCTATATCTGTTAGAGGTCAACAGCGTTAAAAAGAAAAGTGAGGTCATTCCTGAAGATGACCATGTATAGTCTGATACGTATTGAAATTTCTCTTTTCTGTTTAAAATTTTCATTTTATTTGTTTAATTTTAAGTAATTTTAAGTAATTTTAAGTAAATAATCAAACCAAAACCGTCACTAATCTGTGTCAGAAGTCTATCTATGGATTTAAGAGGATCAGTATACTGACAATCATCGTGGCTACAATTCTTGAATGTCCAAATCAAGGTGGGATCTATTAGTACTAGTATGATTTCCTAAAGTTGCTAACGACTCTAGATGAAAAACGAGAATTGAGCATCAAAATGGTTTGAAAACATGTCCCAAATGATTTGAGTGGCCTGTATGATTCCAATTTGAATTGGTCCAGTAATGGTAAAAAGTAATTGAAGCTGCCTATTCTAGAACCGAATCCGTTAGATATCTATCTTAGGATTTACACCTCACACAAAAAGTCCAAACCAAGTTTAGTTTTGTATTTCAGTTGAAGTCTTTTAATTTATTTCAATTTTGTCAAGTTAGTTTGTTAAACATCGGACTATGCCATGGAATTCAATAGGGGATTTAATCACTCAAAAAGGGTTACGACTGAGGTGACCATAAGGGATTTCAAATGTAAATGGGTCATATCTGAGGTGACAAATTGTTTTAAAAGGATCACGTATGAGTTGATCAAAGGTTTTCAAGATTAAAATGATCATGTCTGAGATGATCGAGTGCTTAAGACCTCTAATCAAAAGTTAAAAGGAATTAAGTGCAAAATGGTCATAAAGTCAAAACCATGAGTATGATCCAATCGCACGACTAGACCATGAGTATGGACTAGTCGTACGATTGGAGGATACGAATGAGCCCAATCGCATGATTGACCCACACGTATGGGACATACATGCATTTGGGGCATGAGCATGGATAAAATCACACGATTAGATGACTAAAATGAGCCAATCGCATGGATGAAGGTGACCGAATGACATTGTCGCACGACTGACTTCTAGTCGCACGACTGAAGGTGACCGACTGTGCTAGTCGCACGACTAACCTTCAGTCGCACAAATCAACTATGCGAATGGGATCAATCGCACGACTAAAGGAAACCATAGTATAAATAGAGGGGGAGTCGGTCCCAGTCACTTATCACAACCAAATCGTCCCTGAATCGCACGAAGCGCCGTTACTCTGCCTGATTTTTAGTTGATCATTCTAGACCATTGATTACTGCATACTGACGATTTATGGTTATGATACAAGTAATGTGCGGTGCAATCCATGAAAATGTCCATCGATTCATGCCCAAAATCGACTGAATTGAACCCTAAAAAGAATCGTGACTTTGTTTAACTAAAAAACTAATTAAACTAGGTCCATTATGAAATTAAATGTTATTAGGTATTATGTCGGTCAAATGCGAGCCTAATGAGCCAAACCACGAAGTCTAACACTAAAATTTGCTCAAAATCAAATTTGAATGTAACAACAGTCTGTCATGCGAATGGGCAACCAGATGAACCTCTATCGCACGACTGAGATGAGCGTATGGCTAAATCGCACGACTACCCCATGCGAATGAGTTCAGTCGCACAACTGGTTCAACCACATGGACTAGCATATGACTGACCCCAGTCGCATGCTCAGTCGTATGAAAGAGCCCAGCCGCATAACCAATTCAGTCGCACAGCTCTTTCGCACGACAGAACAGAGGATGTTTAGTTAAATGACTCAACTTTTTTCACATTGACATACACTAATGTTATTTGTATTGTGCCATAGATGACGGTCGTTGGCCAATGAGCACTAAGCACAATATTTGTGCTCATCTAGATCTGCCCTCGAGGAATGCGTTAGACTTCTCTGGCATTATTATTTTTCTACGAGATTTAGGATCTTCCGTGCCATCTCAACTCCTTGCACTCCCTATCGCTCAGTCCAACAAGTTTTCTGGGAAAGCGTTGTGGAGGACAGATCCTCAGAGCCCCATCGCATCAGGAGCTCGATATTTCGAGAGTCGATTGAGATCACTAAGGATGATCTTTGGACAATTCTTGAGTTTGGGGATGATGCTGACTGTCCCACTGGATTACACCCCCTTACTGTTCGAGGATGTTTCTTGCGAGCTAAGTACTCTAGGGACATCAACGCAAAGGTGCTCAACAAGAGCAACCTGTACCCCAAATTCAAGTAACTCGCCCATGTGCTGCGGAAGTGTATAGCGTCTCGGAAGGGATGGTTCGAAGAGCTCTCAGATCAGATTCAGAATGCTTATGCAGCATTGGTGCTGAACCACCCATTCAGCTTCTCCAAGATGATCTTCGCCTATCTGGTGGAGAACATTGAGGGGAAGGGAAGGAGGGGTTCTGCATGTACCCTCGATTCATCCGGATGATTATCGTTCAAAAACTACCATCTCTGCCTAAGGAATAGGAGGACGCTGTAGTTCTTGAGGTGATGGACGACACCACACTGGGTCGTATGAAGGTTTATAAGGGAAAGCAGGTAAAGCCTCCTGTAAGGGGAGTGATTCTAATGATGAGCAACTGGTGCTCTCGGACGATGATTTAGACGACGACGACAACGCCGATGGTGGAGATGCTGGGCCCACTCAACCGAGGGCCCCCACTACTGATATAGCATCTCCGGCACCCACCCAAGGGGAGACAGAGGCTATAGGGTTCGATCAGGATTTCCAACCTGATGAGGATGAGGAGTCGGACGAGGAGCCTCTGACTCGAACGGTGGGCAGCAAGGTTGTTGCCACCTAGCGAGGGCTCTGGGCGGTTGGTGAACGCCCTGGTGGATCGGGAGAGGCTGACATTGATCCTACTTATGCTCCTGATCAGCCAAGCAGTGTTCTAGGGGGAGCATCCACCTCGAAGGGATCGAGGAAGAAAAGGAATGGCTCAGCCCCACAGGTTAAGGAAGAAGAAGAGAAGGACGATCTTCATAACCACCACCACTACCACCACTCCACCCACTACCACCACTCCACCTACTACCATCACTCCACCTACATCCATCCATCCACCTATTACCACCACCACTGCTATCCGATCTACCACACACACTCCACCATCACCTTCATCTATACTACCCCCAATCTTCACCAGTTCCACCACCACTACCACCAGCCACCATGCCGGACCATCATTATTCCCTTCCTACCAATCAGGATCCACTCTACCTCCTAGTGGGGTAGAGGAACAGCTCTCGACACTTAATCATATGGTGCTGAAGCTGTTGGCTGCCGATGACGAGAAGACTGCTCAGATTCGACAGCTAGTAGATCTTACTGTTGCTCAATCTATGCAGATATCTCAGTAGGCACAACAGATAGAGCAGCAAGCCCAGCTGATGGATGCACATCATGTAGAGATGTCCTAACTCCGGGAGCAGCATGTTCAAGTAGCTAAAAGGATAGAGGAGTTGGAGACCACCAACAAGACCATCATGTTGCGGCTCAAGGGATCAAAGGAAGAGCCTTTAAAGATCAAGGAAGGAGATGGAGATGATTGTGATTATGACAGTGATGATAATGATGATGATGGTGATGACATTAAGGATGATACAGATACTAGTGATGTTGCTTATGATGTTGATGATGATGATGAGGATGCATCTGCTTCGGGTGCCACATCTGCAGGTGAAAGGAGGAGCAAAAGGTCTCAAGACCAAGGTACCTCCACATCCGCCCCGTCAGCAGAGGAGCATATGATCCATGACAAGAGTAATACTTAGATGTTTTTGTTATTTAAATCATATGTATTTGAATCTTGTATCATATTAATGTAATGAATTTTTATATTTAATGTTGGTATTTCTGTCTTGATTATTAACTAATGATTGTTGTGTTACATGTGTAAATCAAGCAGATCCAAACTTTCAGAGGGATGAACATGATGTTGCTCCCCTCCAACAGATCAAGACTCAGCTCACGATGATTCTTGATCTGCAAGGGATAGTTAGGAGATCAGTGACGTACACTCCTAAAGAAGGAGAGATCATTCACAATCTCACCGACGAGCAAATTGCTGAAATGTTCAAGCTAAATCCTGATGAGATTGTCAAGGATGCTCCAACAGTCCAAGTTGAAAGTGAGGATGAGCTCAACGATGTTGATGAGATCGAGATAGAAGATGTCACGGTTCAACACTATGCAGAGTACCCTGACATTGAAGGTAATGTTGTTCCCAATCTGGGCGACAACCTTTTCAGTGAAACTTTTGAAACTCTGGATAGAATGGAAAAAGAGTCTGACAAGACTAAAGATAAGGCCCAAGCCTCGGATGCTGAAGTTAATATCATAAAGGTTGAGTGGGCTGCGTGTTTTAAAGAGATAAGAGCCCAACGAAGTGCTTCAAAGTCGACTGTCTACACCAAGTTATACAAAGTGAAGAAACATCATAAGATGTTAGGCAAAATCATCGCGTGGGCATATTTTGAAGATCTCAACATTTATGTAGTTAAACGTGAGAAAGGGATCGAGTACTTCAGGTTCCCACACGACCTGAAGACTCTTCCTCGATTTGAGTTGAACTAGTTAGCGAAGCTGTAATTGCTATACGCTGATCCATGCAAGATGTTTGGATGGTTTGAAGCAGATCTTAAAAGAGAGTACCACACCAGATGGGTCATCTTCAAACCTCAACAGCCAACGAGGTATCTCAGACAGTCTGAGGTTGATCCCATCACTTGAAAACCGAAAATAATGCTGAAGTGGAGTCCACCGCGAACAATGTCAAATATCCGTCTATGGGAGATGCCACAGGACTTTACTCCACACTTCAAATGGTGGTACTATGATTGGAGGATAGGAGAAGCAGTCATGGTCCTGAACAAGAATTGTGTTATGGAAACCATCAGGGTCTTTGACCCTATGTGGCTTACGAACTTGTCTAAAGATGATGTATATACATTGTAGAAGTGGCCACTGTTCTATGACTCTCAAGATATTGTACAAGCTCTACAATTCTAGATGTGATACGACTTTACTTTGCTTTTGAGATACATGCAGTCGTCACAAGAGAAGAGAAGTACAAGAAGTATGAAGAGGTTATGAAGATGGTAAGACATTATATGGAACTAGGTCCAAGGGGGAGTTTGTAAGTACATGTGTCCCTAGTTTCTGAACTTAATGTAAAATGTATTTAATGTCTTACACTTTTGTAATGTTTGGGTACTTAATGAAATGTAAATGTTTGGTTGTGATTATAATGTTTAATATTTCTTTAGTGAGGTGTTTAACGCATATGAATTGATTATATAGGTTTGTGATTGTTTGAACTAGTATAAATAATGTATAATATTGTGTTGGACCAAAAGAACCAATGAGCCAAGATCAGAAAACCTCTAAGTCCCACATGGTATCACAACAACTGCTATGAGCCAAGATCAGAAAACCTCTAAGTCCCACATGTATCACAACAACTGCTGAAAGCCTCATCAGTAGTTTGACAAGTGCTGAAGACTTCAACAGCTGAAGATCAAGTGCTGAAGACCTCAACAGCTGAAGAACCAAAGTGCTGAAGTACAACAGCTGAAGAACACAAGTGCTGAAGCTGAAAGACCAAAGTACTGAAGTACAACAGCTGAAGAGTTTACAAGTGCTGAAGATCAACAACTGATGTACAAGGTCTGAAGACAGAGACTGAAGACATCAGCTGATGATATCTACTGAAGTCATCAGCTGATGAAACACCTGGAGGTCAAAGTCTGAAGATCAAGTACTGAAGCCTCAGTAGTTTGTCACAACTGCTGAAGAGTACTTCTTCAGTAGTTGTGATATCAGTAGTTTTATATTTTTATGTTTCAGCAGTTTTGTAAAACGACTGAAGAGCTTGTTATTCAGTCGTTGTAGTTTCAGTAGTTTTATATTTTGTACTTAACATGCTAATATGTTCTCAGTAGTTGTGAACATTTCAGTAGCTTGTTAAGAATTAGTTATTTTTGTATTAGATCTGCCAGTTGTCACTTTCCGTGATAACAGCAGTGATTGTTGCACTCTATAGAAGGAGTGACAACTTATTGTAACCGGGACGAATGAATGGATGAATGAATGATTTGATTAGAAATATTAACCTCTATAAACATTCCTTCAAATCAGAAAATATATTCTCACCCTATAACCGTATGCGCTCTAATGCTTACAAGTATCGATTGCTTGCTACAATTTGTCTAATTCTAGTTTGTATTCCGCTGTGTATTCTAATACATCAAACTTGTGATCACTGATCCTGTCAAATGGTATCAGAGCAGGTTAATCATTGATCGATCTAACAATTGATCATTGAAACTGCTATTCAAGATCTAAGTTTGATTGAATTAGCTTTTGTTTTTGCAAGAAACGGTTATAGAGATTGAATTTTCTGTATTTCTGCTCATTCATCCTGAGATCTTTTCTTGGTCTCATTGAGTTTGTTGTGGTCTGTCTAAAACTTTTTAAAACTTGAACTAAATTGTTTTTGAACTGAAAATGACCACTCCTTCCAATGATCCTCACAATACTGGTTCCTCAACCAAGCCACCTATGCTGGTTAGGAATGAGTATAACATATGGCAAAGACGTATGCTCCATCACCTGTCTGTTAACAGCGCAGGGTGTTGGACATCAGTGGTACATGTCCACACAAGCCTATGGTGAATAAACCGGAAACCAATCAATGGTTCCGAAGAGGAGGGAGCAATACTCAGATGAGGATAAGAAGTTGCTTGAATTGATGCAAAAGCCCATGGAATTCTGGCCATGGCATTGCCCAATGAAATCTATTCTGGGCTAATGCATCATGAAACTGCCCATGACCTCTGGATTGCCTTGAAAGAACAATTTGGAGGAACAGATGAGTCTTGGCAAATAATAGAGAAATTCTTGCCCAACAATATGAGACATTCTCTCATAGAAAGGGTGAGACACTGACTCAACAATATGAGCGGTTCTCTTGTTTGATCTCTGAACTAAAAATGGTCAAACTTGAATACACCAATATTCAGATGAATAATAGATTTCTCAGATCACTGCCGAGAGATGGGACACATATACTATTGTCCTA
The DNA here is from genome assembly GCA_025506515.1 of Flaveria trinervia. Taxonomy (NCBI): domain Eukaryota; kingdom Viridiplantae; phylum Streptophyta; class Magnoliopsida; order Asterales; family Asteraceae; genus Flaveria; species Flaveria trinervia. The sequence continues at coordinate 78,296,505 of CM046443.1, read as the reverse complement.
CGCTCCAGTGCAAGTTTGGACAAACTATCTCTCACCCAACTCCATGGGAAACTGCTCACTTTTGAGAGAGAGATAGAACAGAAGAGAAAGTCTTCATCTGGAAAGCTCACTGAAGACTTTATACAAGGCAACACTGCCTTGGTGGGTCATGAGTCAGAATATGCTTCATCTGAATGCCAGTATGATGAGCATATTAATTTCTCTTCAAGCACTTCTGATTCTGCATTTGTGAGTGTTGATGGTCAGTTTACTGGGTGTAATAATGACAATCTATGTTTCATTATGGATGATCTCAAGGGGATTGCTGATGATGACTTAGAAGAGATGGATATTTTGAGCCAAATGGCCTTGATAAATATCAGATCTCAGAAGTTCTATAAAAGAACTGGAAGAAAATTCCCAGGACTCTCTGGCAAAACCAAAGTTGGTTTTGACAAGAGCAAGTTGAGGTGTCACAAATGCCAAAGGCTTGAACACTTTGCAAGAGAGTGTAGATCAACTGGATCTAACTCTACTGCACCTTTGTGACTTTTCCTGGCAATAGTCAACAACACAGAGGGCAACATCCTGTCACCTCTAGTCATCATCCTCAACAACAATCTCCGGCATATTTTGTTCCTCAGGGTCAATGCCATATCCGTACCCTTGTTATTACATGCCACAGTCAAATCAAGTTCAAGTTCCTATGACACCACAACCTCATGCACTACCAGAACCTCAGCCTTCCTATCTCATCGACAACCTCAATCTCAACAACACAGCTTCTTCACCCCAGGAGTTGTTGACTGGAGCAGTTTACCAGATGACTTGTCTGGTCATGATCAACTGTTCTCAGGTGCTGGTCAACATGGTGGTGACAGTCCCTTTGGGAATCTAGCTCTTATGGCTTTGGAGTCTGCTGATACTTCATTTTCCAATGCCTCTACACCTCAGGTATCACAGTATCCTCTGAGGCAAAAGCCAAATTATGTTCTGAACCATGCATAGCAGCATTTGCTTCATTAGAGAAGAAAATGTAGCTCTAATTAATAAGAACATTGAGCTAGAACAAATAATTTCCAAAAACAAAGCTGAGTTTGAGTTGTGCTCAAAGATAAAAATGATGAGATTTATAAACTGAATTGCCAAATAATGATGATAAGGCTAGAGAAGAAGTACTTCTAGAGAAGTACAAAGATCTCAAAGAAACCCTTGCAGTTACCCAGGTCGAGTGTGATAGATGGGTACAATCATGCAAAGGTTTTGAAATGCTTAGTAAGCAATCTGCTTCAAATGTGAAGTTTGGAATTGGTTACAATCACACTGCTCCACCTACAGATTTTACCCCAAGAGCAGAGGTAGAATCTGATGGTGAGAGTGATAACCAATCCATCACATCATGTGATCTACCTTCTGATACAGCACAATCAGAAGTAGCAGTCAGCATCAAGCCCTCTTTGAACCTATCAGCTGATGTTGATGGTTCAAATGCTGACATTCACATGATAAATGAGTTGATCAACTCAGGAGTTAATCCTGAAGGTCCTGAAAGGACTAGAGAGCAGGATTTAACACCTGAAGTTCAAACTTCAACTGCTGTCAGTACTGAAGAGAAGAAAACTGGCAGTAGAAAGAGTTTGAAGACTACTAAAGAGGTAGTCAAGAAAGCAACCAATGCTTCCAAAGCATTGAAGAACAAGTCTTCTGTTGCTTCACCATCTTTAGGTGATGATCAACCTAAGATGAAGAAGAAGAAACCATGTGAAGTATGTGGTTTGTTCAATCATCTTACAGATGATTGTTGGTACAAAAGAGGTTCCAAACTCAAACAAAAAGAAGAAGAAATAATGAGAAAATGGTAAAAATGAAAACTGAGTTTGAGACCACATTTGTATCAGCAACATCAAATCCTGTAACCCTTAAGTCCTTAAAGAAATCCAAAAAGGAAGGGGTTAAACAGGTGACAGCTGAGGGTGCTCAAAAGAAGAAGGTGCAACATAGGAACTTATCAAACTCCACTAGCAATGTGTCTGATGAGCTGAAAGCTTTATCACAAAATCAGACACAGCTGGTGATGATGGTACAACATCTGTTGGGTAGAGTTAACCAACTAGATTCTCCTATGTTGAAACCACAGAAAAGGAGGTCCAAGCCAAAGGACTCCTCTTCTACACCATCTTCTTCCTCTCAGGCTGTTGTTTCAAATAAACATGTTAGTTTACCATCTATTGATGAGACCAGGCCAAAACCAAAAAGGTTGGGTCTCTAAAACTAACTGATTGTTTATTATGCAGGGTTCTTCAACATGCCAAAGTAGCATCTGGTATGTAGACAGTGGGGGATCTATGCACATGACTGGGAACAGCTCTCTTCTCATGACTACTCTCAAGGAAAGAAGGGATTTGTCTCTTTTGCAATGATGCTAGGGGTTACATCATCGGTAAGGGCTTTGTCTCCAATGGAGAAATCAAATTGATGATGTTAATCATGTGGAAAATCTCAAGTACAACCTCTTGAGTGTCAGTCAAATGTGTGATAAAGGCCATGTTGCCTTTTCACCAGTCAAAACTGTAGGATTCTGTCATCTAAAGTTTTGCACTTGATTGACAAGGTGTTGGATGATCACACTCTCCTGAAAGCCCACAGGACAGGAAGAGTGTATGCCTTAGATCTCCTAAGAAGATAGATCTCAAAGGCAATCCTTGCCTATTTTCCAAAGCCTCTTCTCAAGAATCTAAACTGTGGCACAGGAGGCTTGGTCATGTAATCTCAAAAACATGAATCAGCTTAGCCACAATAGTTTAGTCAGAGGCTTACCAATAAAGGAGTTCCACTGTGATGAAACCTGCACTGCTTGTTTAAAAGGAAAACAGCACAAAGTCTCATTCCCTCCTATTGAAGTGTCCAAGTCCACTGCCTGCTTGCAATACTGCATATGGATCTATTTGGTCCTGTGAGAGTAATGAGCATGGCAAAGAAGAAATACTGTCTGGTAATTGTGGATGATTACTCCAGATTTGTATGGACTTTCTTTCTACATTCAAAGGATGAGGCTGCTCAGAAGATTATTCACTTTGTGCTGTACATTGAGAAGCAGTATTCCCTTCCAGTCAAGTGTATTAGGAGTGATAATGGAACTGAGTTCAGAAATCATACACTTGATGACTTCTATCTTTCAAAGGGAATCAAAAGGCAGTTCAGCATTCCAAGGACTCCAGAACAAAATGGAGTAGTGGAGAGAAAGAACAGGACCCTCATTGAAGCTGCAAGGTCCATGCTGGCTGACTCAGGTTTGCCATTGACCTTTTGGGCTGAAGCTGTCAACACAGCTTGTTATGTGCAAAATAGAGTTTTAGTAAATCAGAGGTTGATGAAGACTCCATATGAAGTTCTCCATCATTTGGCTCCTCTGATTTCATTTTTCAAAGCATTTGGGTGTCCCTGTTTCATTCTCAACACAAAGGATCAACTCCATAAATTTGATCCTAAGGTGGATGCAGGGTACTTTGTTGGTTATTCATCTACTTGCAAGGCATACAGAGTCTTCAACTGCAGAACAAAGATGGTTGAAGAAACTCTACATGTTAAGTTTAATGAATCCAAAGGACAAGATTCCACAAAGTCCTGTGGAGTTATTTGATTTGGACATACTGCAATATGTTCCTTATCAACTCCTGCTGTTGCTCCTGTCAACAGTTCACCACCTGGTGGTACTGCTGATGATGATGATGATTGCAGTACTCACCTCTTCAGGTTTAGTGATCAGCTGCCTGACTCAGCTAGACCTGATGTTCCTGTAGCTCCAGTAGCACCATCCACACAAATGCTGATGAGATTTCTTCGAATTCAACTTCCTTTGAATTACCATCCACTGATTGGTTTCAAGGAAATGATTCACCATCACCATCTGTTGCTGCTGAACCGGCTACAAACACTTGCACAGATCTCATTGTGTATCAAGATCTGAAGAATCACCCTATGTCTCAAATCATTGGTGATATCACTGCTGGAGTATCAACAAGAAGTCAATTGTCAAATTTCTGCTTCTATGCTCTCTTCATCAGTCAGCAAGAGCAAAGAATTATCACATTGCTTTAAAGGACAATGGATGGGTTGATGCCATGCAGCTTGAGCTTCTTCAGTTCAAGAAACAGCAAGTGTGGGAACTGGTTCCTCTACCTCCAGGTAAGTGTGCAATAGGCACTAAATGGGTGTTTAGGAACAAAACTGATGAAATGGGCTTATTGTTAAGAACAAGGCCAGACTGGTTGTTCAGGGGTTTGCACAAGAAGAAGGTATTGATTATGATGAAACCTTTGCCCCTGTAGCCAGACTGGAAGCAATTCGATTGTTTTTAGCTTATGCTGCTTATCAAAACCTTAAAGTTTTTCAAATGGATGTCAAAAGTGCATTTTGTATGGAAAATTAAAGAAGAGGTTTGTATGTCAACCTCCAGGCTTTGAGGACAATAAACATCCTAATTGGGTGTATAAGCTTGATAAAGCTCTTTATGGGTTAAAACAAGCTCCCAGAGCCTGGTATGAGACATTATCAAACTTTCTTCTGGAAAACAATTTCACTAGAGGCTCCATAGACAAGACTTTATTCATTAAGAAAGCTGGGCAGCATAATCTACTTGTTCAAATTTATGTAGATGATATCATTTTGCATCCTCTGATCCAAAGTTGTGTGATGCCTTTACAAAGTTGATGCAACAGAAGTTTGAAATGAGTGCCATGGGAGAATTACAGTTCTTTCTGGGGTTGCAAATCAAACAAAAGGCTGATGGAATTTTTATTCATCAGTCCAATATACAAAAGATCTTTTGCAAAAGTTTGATTTACAAAACTGTAAGCCTTGTTCTACTCCCATGAGCAGCACCACACAACTGGACTCAGATCAGAAAGGTAAAGTGGTTGATGAAACACTTACAGATGTATGATGGGTCCTTGATGTTTTAACAGCTTCTAGACCAGATATATGTTTGCTACATGTGTTTGTGCTAGATTTCAGGCTGCACCTAAAGAGTCTCATCTGATTGCAGTCAAGAGGATCTTTAGATATCTGCAAGGCACTCCATCTCTAGGTTTATGGTATTCTACCGGACATTCTGGTAAATTAGTTGCTTTTTCTGACAGTGACTATGCAGGGTGTAAGTTGACCAGGAAATCAACTTCTGGTGGATGTCAATTCCTAGGCAACTGCTTGATTCTTGGCAGAGCAAGAAACAGACCTCAGTTGCTACATCCACTGCTGAAGCAGAGTACATTGCTGCTGCAAGTTGTACATCTCAGGTACTCTGGCTTCAAAACCAACTTTTGGATTATGGCATTACAGAGACTAAGACTCCATTGTTAATGGATAGTGCTTCAGCTCTTTGTATTGTCAAAAATCCAGTCCAGCACTCTAGGACCAAACATATAGAGATCAGACATCATTTTATAAGGGATTGTTTTGAAAAAGGTCTGATTGATCCTAAGTTTGTGCCTAGTGCTGATGAGCTTGCAGACATTTTTACTAAGCCTTTGGATAGTTCAACTTTCCAAAACCTGGTGTAAGGCTTGGTATGCTGCAACTAGAATAAGTGACAACTACTGATGATCTTAGTAATTCATACTGATGATCGAGTACCTATGTCACATATAAGTACTGATGAGCTCTTTTACCTCAGTAGTTTTATAACTACTGAAGGCTAAATGTCTCACAAGTACTGAAGTACTTCATCTGTTCTAAACTACTGATGTAGTTACAACTACTGATGCAGTTACAACTACTGCAATCAGTAAAAACAGATAAGTACTGATGTCCTATGAAACAACTGAAATCAGCCAAAAAGACTGATGAATGTGTTGAGGACAGTTTGAAACAGCTGAAAAGCTAGAATGACGAAAACAGCTGAAGAGAACTTTCTCTTCAGTCGTTTGTACAACTGCTGTTTCATTTAAAACTGAAGCAAAACCACGTCTTCAGTAGTTTTATAACTACTGATGACTAATCCAAGTCTTCAGTTGTTTACAACAGCTGATGACAAAACACTGTCTTCAGTAGTTTCATAACTACTGATGACAAACACCAAGTCCTCAGTTGTTTCAATCATCTGAAGTCAAAACCACGGTCTTCAGTAGTTTTCAACTACTGATGCCTAACACCACGACTTCAGCTGTTTCAACGTCTGAAAGGATAATACCATGTCAACGGTCGTTTAAAACTACTGATGACTACACCACATCCTTCAGTCGTTTCCTACCCGTACCCTATATATACCCTAACCTTAGCTCTCAATGCTTCATCTTCTTCAAACCTAACGTTCCTCTCCAAAACTTCCCTCTTCTCAATGGCGTCTATGCAAATTAAACCGCGACACAACTGTGTTGCCTACCTCACTAAATCGCCGATCTGGACTAAGTTCGATACTGCTATCGATCTTATGGTTCAGTCCCAATACAAACAGGCATTCTTCTGAACCCCATCTTACATGCCGAATCCTTGCACCAATTTGGATGAACGTTACTGTTACCACTGGGGAGAACAAACACACCATCCCTCCGCTCGGTCGTCAAAACAAAGAAGTAGTCATTACTCCTGCAATAATCCGCAAAATTCTTCAACTGAATGATGCTACTTCTCCTGCTGGATATCCGAAGGGCACCTAGATCTATCCTTGCTCAACATGGATATCAAGGCGATCTCAGTGCCTACCCATCATGAAGAAACACTTTAATGACGCTGAGCGCCTGATTTTTACATGGTGAATGTATGTTTGGCCCCTAAGACGTCGTCTTGGGATCAAATGTCCACCAAATGGCAGCAGGTAATGTATTCTATCCTTGAGCAACAACCACTAAACTTTCAGAATTATATTTTCAGAGCTCAAAGATATGGCTCAAAAACTAACTGCCAACCGTTGGATACTATATCCACGGGTCATAATGGCCATTATTACAGACCAGCTTAATGCTGAGGGACTTGTTGGCTTGGGAGTCCCTGCTACGGCGTTCTGCCGGAAGTATACTCCCGGCACAACTCTGACCGGACACTCAAAATGGCTGCCAAGCTGCGAAAACCCACGCAGCTGGAACCACAGCCACCACCTCCAAATCCAAAGTCCCCACCAAACCACCAAAAAGAAACCCAAAAGGCTACTCAGGGAATTGAGTCCCCTGAGGATGCCCCTGCAACACAAACGCAGGATATCCCACTAGTCCAAACCCCCTAGTGGATACAATGACTCCTCCAGCCATAGCCGCTCAGGCTTCCTCTCAACAGGAGCCTGCAGCAAACCCAAGGGGCACCTACATATCTGGGATCTTCCTCACTTGAGGAGATTGCCATTGAAGAGCACCAACCTCCCAGGTGCACACTGCTTCTATCCCTTCACCCCAAACAACCGCCCCCACAGCCCAACTTTAATAGTTGCACAAGTGCTGACTCAATTGCACTCCTCACCCCCTCCCCAGAAACCACTTACTACTGGGAATACCTCTACAATTGAGGGGGAGGAACACAGTGCACTTGAGAACCCACAGCACAGGGGTTTCCCACTTCTATCTCCTGGTGTAGACAAGGAGCTTAGAATATCTAGTGAGGCTGCCACCTCCTCTGACTCAGCACATGACCAGAGTGAGGCTGGTAACATTGCTAAGACCTCACTAGAGGCAACAGCTGATGATGGACATTGTCCTGAGGCTGGAAGTCCCCAGTACCAAGCACAAGGGGCACATGCACAACTGGTCTACACCCAGTGCATGTAAATCCTGCTCTAAGCAGGAGGTCAGCTGATTCAGCTTCGGCTGATGATGACCTGGGCTTTTTCTATGATGTTCTTGCCCAGAAACACACTCCTTGAAGAGAAAGTCAGTAGGCTGCAAAACCTACTTGACCAACTCTCACAAAGGAGAAAGACCATCTGCCTCTATCCACCACAGATGGCACCTTCACTTGAAGGTTTCCCAAACACCGAGCGCTCCAAAATCAACCACCTGCCTCTGCTTCAGGCCTACTTCTCAGGAACAGAACCCTCCTGAGCAAATAGGTGCTGTACTCCAAAATTCCTCCCTCTCATCACACCCATAATCACTGATATAGTGATCAAAGCCATTGATGAGAGGCTTTCCTCAACTTTACAGCCCTTGGTTGATGCTGCTGTCCAAAGACTCTTTCTGCGGTACACCCCTTCCTCCAATGCAACCAAAAGGGGGGAGAGGAGAGTACTGCAGTGAAAGAAAAGAAGAGGAAAAGATCTGAGGAAAAGAAGGAAGCGAAGCAAGCCCAAAGGAGGAGAAAGAACAGCAACCAATGCTCACCTACAAGCGAAAGAAAGGTGCTGATGATCACATTGCTGAAGATAAAGCCTTGGAGCTACTGATAAAAGAGGCTGATGCCGAAACAGCAGATCAATGGACAACATCATTGATCAGCTGTTTAGGCAAGGCCATGACACCAATAAACTTGACTCTGAGATTCGACGGACTAGAGATTGAAGAAATCCAGAATAGATGGGCAAGTTATGAAGTGTTAGAAAGAGAAAGGCTTGAAATCATGATAAGATTATTGCAAAATATCTTGGAAGATCAATGATTGAAATCAAAGCTTGGTCCAGGGACAGTATCTTGGCAATTACCACCAAGATCTGTCGTCTGAAGCATACAACTAAGGGGCTTGTTATTGAAGCTTTGAATGAAGGGGTGCTGGGAGCAGGACTGAGCTAGCAAGCAACTCAAAAGCCACACTCACCTCAAGGATGCTAGCACAAGCCTGTCAACATTCCCACACCAAAACCACCCAAAACACAACCCACCAAACCAACTCCTTACCTCAAAAACCCATAGCTGATGATATACCCTTGAAGAAGAAAGAGAGGATATGAGGCTAGAAGAAGATGAAGAAGATGATGAAGACAGGCTGCGCTCTCAGCTGTGATTCAGTTGCCTAAAGGCCACAGGAACTCCTAGCAATTACCAAAGTCAGAGTCAGAGACAAATGGTTAAAGTAAGCTAGAAGAAGAAGAGCTTCATAAACAGCATGATGAGGAATTGCTGAAGAGAGTTGACAAAGCTTATGCAGCCCATCTTCTATCATCAATATGAAGGAGCAAGCCCTCAGACTTACACTCTCAGGCATACCTTTCAATATCAAAAGGAAAGAGTGAGGATTTGGCCTGATCCCAGGGTCTCTCAGAATTCATAAGAACAATATACCTCGGAGATACATTGGCCAGGTGAAAAAGATCGTAGATGAAGTGATCTCTTGGTCTTTGTAGTTTCACCCTGGGAAATCCTAGAAGACTTCAAGAAGGCCTACAAAGCTAATCTAACCCCTCAGAGATGCTGAAAAAAAATAGTAAAAAGGGGTTAGTTTACAAGAGGCTTGAGGAAGTCAGGAAAAATAAGCTCCAGTTGTTCCTAGAGGGTAATCACCCGGATGAGTTTGCTTACAGAATAACAACTGTGGAGCTAAAGAATGGGAAACAAGCCAAATACCTGTCTGAGTATTATGGGCCGGAATCATTGTTTGAAGGAGGTGCTGAAGAGCTAACCATGGAGGAACAAATCACCTTCCTTGAGGCCTACACACGAGATTCGTACAGACTCATTATGGGGAAGTGAATCTCATGAATGGGATAACAACTCTGTGTCCTGTTCCCCAAAACAGAGTTCCCATTCATACTCTGCCAAACAAATATTTGAGGTTCTTCCCAGGCCGGAGCTTACATGGGTCATTTTCTCTACTGATCAAGAAGGAAAAAGACCAACATTTTGCCATCAATAAGTGGGAGAATAAATAAGTTAGAGGTTTTGGCTGCATTGCTTCAGGGGGAGTTTGTTGGACCAAAAGAACCAATGAGCCAAGATCAGAAAACCTCTAAGTCCCACATGGTATCACAACAACTGCTGAAAGCCTCATCAGTAGTTTGACAAGTGCTGAAGACTTCAACAGCTGAAGATCAAGTGCTGAAGACCTCAACAGCTGAAGAACCAAAGTGCTGAAGTACAACAGCTGAAGAACACAAGTGCTGAAGCTGAAAGACCAAAGTACTGAAGTACCACAGCTGAAGAGTTTACAAGTGCTGAAGATCAACAACTGATGTACAAGGTCTGAAGACAGAGACTGAAGACATCAGCTGATGATATCTACTGAAGTCATCAGCTGATGAAACACCTGGAGGTCAAAGTCTAAAGATCAAGTACTGAAGCCTCAGTAGTTTGTCACAACTGCTGAAGAGTACTTCTTCAGTAGTTGTGATATCAGTAGTTTTATATTTTATGTTTCAGCAGTTTTGTAAAACGACTGAAGAGCTTGTTATTCAGTTGTTGTAGTTTCAGTAGTTTTATATTTTGTACTTAACATGCTAATATGTTCTCAATAGTTGTGAACATTTCAGTAGCTTGTTAAGAATTAGTTATTTTTGTATTAGATCTGCCAGTTGTCACTTTCCGTGATAACAGCAGTGATTGTTGCACTCTATATAAGGAGTGACAACTTATTGTAACCGGGGACGAATGAATGGAATGAATGAATGATTTGATTAGAAATATTCTACCTCTATAAACATTCCTTCAAATCAGAATTATATATTCTCTCCCTATAACCGTATGCGCTCTTAATGCTTACAAGTATCGATTGCTTGCTACAATTTGTCTAATTCTAGTTTGTATTCCGCTGCTTTGTATTCTAATACATCAAACTTGTGATCACTGATCCTGTCATATTGAATACGTTCAAACTTAGTAAGATGAAGTTTTCATGCGTCCGAATGGACCATGCACCCCAACAGTGGTGATGCGTCCGAATGGCCATGGGACTAAGTGTCCATGGCCTAAATAGTCCATACGCCTGAACAACTTCATGTGAATGACTCCACGCATGACTGAACACTTAGTCGTGCGAATGGATCAACCGCATGGCTCAATCGCACGACTGAACGATGCTAGTGTTTCAGTCGCCCGAATGAGAAACCTAAACCTATAAATACCACCTAATTCGTGGAAAAACGTAAGCATCATACACACTTCGACTCCAGACGTACCCTAGCCATCCAGAGACCTCTAAGATCGTACTCCAAGTTCATAGATCATAGTAGATCGATTCCTAATCGATTCTTAACGTTAGATTCAATTACATAATTGTTTCTACATGCGTTCTCAATGATTGGATCGCCAATCAAATAGGATTCCGCACTATTTGATTCGGTTTACACGTTAATCAGTTAGTACATCGTCCCGTACTCGATCCCTAATTGTGAAGTCGGCTGGATTGGTAAACGTTCGAGCGTCTTCTTGACGGAAGGATAAACAACCAAAACCAAAAGTCAAATCTATAACACGAACTATCAAAGATTTGTTTCATTGATAAAACCTAACGATTACAAGCTCGTTACAACATAAGAATCAAGACTCTTGGCAAGGGGATATCGAGCATGGTCTCCCATCTCATCTGGCAGCCCTAGGCTCCGGGCAGACTTCCTTTCAATCCTTTGTCTCTCTACCCATTGAAACTAGTATATATAGGAACCGGCCCATATTAGATGCGACTGGGCCCATTCGTGTGATTGGACCATGCGTATGGTTTCATCGTACGACTGGACCATAAGTATGGTTCAATCGTACGAGTGGACCATACTTATGGTTCAGTCTTACGAATGTCCCAATCGCATCTCTCAGTTGCACGGCTGGTCCATTAGCATGGCTCAGTCGTACGACTGAGTCTCATTCGCATATGCTCCTGCGAATGACCCAATTTCATGTGTTTACAACATATCAGGTGTATTACATTAAGCCTAGACTATTCGACAAGCGAATGACACACTATATATGACTATATATGCTCCAACATAACCACATTTGTAAATGCGGAAGACATAGAAAAAATGCTGACAAATGTTTGTTCTTCCACATTAACAAATGCGGATAGTCAAAAGGATACGCAGACAAGTTTTGTTCATCCGCATTTGCAAATGCAGTTGACTAGCAACAAATGCGCATAAGTATTTGTTCATCTGTATTACCCAATGCGGATGACCAACCACTAATGCGGATGACAAGATAAGAAATGCTGATCGAGTACAACTCATCCACATTTGTCAATGCGCATTTGTCAATGCTGATGAACAGAAGAAATGCTGATGAACACTTAGACTAGTTCTGATGTATAGGTCAGGGGTAGTTTAGTCATCTTATAAAAAAAGCATATTGTCAGCCTATAAATCGAATAGAAAACGTCATACATGAGGTGACTATTGATAGATAATTAAAATATTTTGTATTCCAAATTCTCAAGGTGTATTATTATTGTTTTTGCTCAAACCCTAGCATTTATTGTAATCAATCACCTTCATCAATATATACAAGCCTTATGAGTATCTTTCTGCTTGAATGTTTATTGATTGTTTGTTTCCACCATTCAATCTCTGATTTGATCACTATATTCGATCCTAGTGAGAATTTTACTCTCACCACCCAGTCAAATAATCACAAAATTCATATAAAAACAATACATGCATACGTAAACATTTATGCATGCATACATGCATCTTCATGTATCATATGTGCATGTTCAATTAAGCATGCCAAAACTCATATATTTAATTAAAATTACCTTAATCATCTCCTATAATATATAATCAATTACTATCAATTCATAGAAAATATTAAATTACCAAACCTTGTTTAAGGTTGTGACAAGATGTAACTATGGTCCTAGCCGAGGTAGTCAACACGACTATATATAATTTGATAACGGGTAGTCTTTTGAATATGATCCCATTTTATTTCGGTTAATTTGTAGGTAGTTTTAATGTTGCGGAGCACATGGAAGCAGTTCATACAAGTCTCCATACCCTATTAAACTATTTTGGCTTCTATATTTGGTCTTAGTTTCCATTCTTTTGTGATTATGATCATATATTCATATCTTCCTCTTTTTATCTTCATGGACTCATGATCAATTTTAACTTGAAGTAATGTATTATGTAATATCTAAACATGAAAATAAGAGAAATATAATATACCTAGGTATAATTTGTAGGAAGCCAACATACTTAATGAATATTGTAATAGATATTATATTATGTAAGTACATGTGTCCCTAGTTTCAGAACTTAATGTAATATGTATTTAATGTCTAACACTAATGTAATGTTGGGTACTTAATGAAATGTAAATGTTTGGTTGTTATTGTAATGTTTATATTTCATTAATGAGGTGTTTAACGCTTATTGAATTGAGTATATAGGTTTGTGGTTGTTTGAACTAGTATAAATAATGTAATAATATTGAATACGTTCAAACTTAGTAAGATGAAGTTGTCATGCGTCTGAATGGACCATGCGTCCCAACAGTGGTCATGCGTCCGAATGGCCATGCGACAAAGTTTCCATGCGCCTAAATAGTCCATACACCTGAATAACATCATGTGAATGACTCAGTCGCACGAATAAACACTCAGTCATGCGAATGGATCAACCGCATGGCTCAATCGCACGACTAAACCATGCTAATGGTTCAGTCGCCGAATGAGAAACCTAAACCTATAAATACCACCTAATTCGTGGAAAAACGTAAGCATCATACACACTTTGACTCTAGACGTACCCTAGCCGTTCAGAGACCTCTAAGATCATACTCCAAGTTCATAGATTGCAGTAGATCGATTCCTAATCGATTCTTAACGTTAGATTCAATTACATAATTGTTTCTACGTGCGTTCTCACTGATTGGATCGCCAATCAAATAGGATTCCGCATTATTTGATTCGGTTTACATGTTAATTAGTTAGTACATCATCCCGTACTCGATCCCTAACAAGTGGTATTAGAGCTTTGGCTCTTGATTGCATGTGATTCAATTGTTTGGGATACAAAAATTGTGTTTTTTTCACTAAAAACGTAAGCTTCTTGTATCAAACGGTGTCTTAGACGTCTCCTGGTCATTGAGTTTAGTTTTTCCGGCATACGGCAATTAGGGTTAGTGAAAATTCGAGTTTTTGCGGCCAAACCACGTTAAACCTAGAAATTCTCGAATTCCAGTAGCCTTAGTCGCACAATTGACTCAATCGCACCACTGACTCATTGGCATACCCTATATGCACGATTGGATTCATTCGTACTCCCATTCGTACAACTAAGAACACTATTCGGACTATTCAACCGCATTAGTTCATTCGGCCGACTGACTCATCCGCATTAGTTCAGTCGCACGATTGAACCATCCGTATAGTTCAATCGCCCGAATAGTTCAATCGCCTTCCTTTATTCACACACATAAAACAAATAGTTTTAAAATTAGAGTTAAGTGAAATGGAGGATCGGTTTTCAAGATACAAAACAGGTGGAGGCGCACGTGTACAGAACCTACTGCTATTGGAGAACGAAGTGGGTAATCATAATAAACCCCCAAAGCTTATCACGTTAGACGAGTACCCACAGTGGAAGCAGCGTTTTGAAATCTACTTACCCGGTCTATTCCGAAGGATATCTTCCATCAATACTCGGAGTATACGCAAGCAAAGAAATTATAGGATGCATTAGAAAAGAGGTATGATGGGAATGCCACACTCAAGGCTATTAAGGTAAAAGCTTTGAAGAAAGAGTTTGACAATTTCTCTTCAATGGGAAAGGAAAGCCTGGATGACGTGATCGACAGATTCTACCACTTGATGAGTGAGATGCACACTCATGGAGTAACAACGTTGATGGAAGATAAAGTATCCAACTTTGCTGATGGATTACTAGAGAAATGGGCTTCTTTTGTTTCTAATCTCAGATAGAATGGGATGCTCTCGAAGTTAGATATAAATGACTTCATTCTGAAACTAAGAGAGGAGGAACTAAGGATGAAGTATAGAGCCCAAAAGGCCAACTGTGATCAGAATCCTGCGCTTTACAACGCGACTCCTCACACCAAGACATCTGGAGCACCACTGCAGTCTGCCTTTGTGTCAAGCTCCTCTGGTATAGCACAAGCATCTACTTCAGGTTCCAAGACATCAGCGTCATCTGGTACCCAGTATATTATACCTAAAGCCAATGCAGCAAAATTGAAGACCGATAACTTCGGTAACGTGACTGTTGAAGTGGCGAGAGAACACATGGACGTTTTAGCTACTGTGGTCCACTCTTATGATGGACTAATTGCAGGAAAGATAGGAAACTGCCACCTGGCTGATGAAGACTATGAGCAGGTGGACGAGACTGAGTTGGAACGGATGGACATTATGTGGGCCTTAGCGAGTGCTGTCCGACGAGCTAAAAAGTTTGTCAAGAAGACCAAACAGAACTTGGTGGCAACTAAAGATACAACCTTTGGTTTTGATAAATCAAAGGTGACCTGTTTCAACTATGGTAAGAAAGGGCACTTCAAAAGGAGTGCGTGAAGCCAAAGAAGACTGGCAATAGGTATCCTTTCTCCACCTTCAATCGTCAGGAGAAACCCACAAGCAGTCCTACTTCATCAAGCAAGGATCCTAAACCCTTGACTACTAACGAGGATGAAGGACAGGACTGGAGCTTTCGGTTTGTCACACCGGGAGAATCTAACATAGCTAGCGTGGAGGATATAGATGATGATTCTACCAGTGAGAGAGATATAGCAGTAGAGATCGCGATGTCCAATTCTGAAGACACTGCACCAGTTGTCAACCCCTTGCCTGAAGAAGTAGAATCTACAACAATGTCAGAATCACCAGAACCCAAGACAACAGACTCGACACTCATGGCTGACTCATCACCACCATCTCAGGTAAGTACTACTGACCAATTGTTTAATAATCATGCTTGTTCTAACTGTAAAAAATTTAGGGAAAGCATTAATTCTAAATTTGCTAGGTTATTAGATCATAATGATAGCGTAGTAAAGGACTTGGAACTGTGCACTGAAGCTAATAGAGTCTTAAAACAAAATAAGCACAGTTACAAGGAAAAGATAGACCTATTGAACAAATAGCTTAGGGAAACATAAGTAGTTGCTTTTAACCAAGTTAACAATTTTAGCTACCATCTTAACTCCCTAGAGGACACTAAGAAGCAAAAAGCAATTTTGGAAGTAGAAGTTAATTCATTAAAGCAAAAACTACACAGTTGGACAAGTTCATCTCATATTGTCCAACACTTAGTGAGAGAGAGAAATAACGGGGAAGGATTGGGATACAAAGTGGTTCCACCACCACTTGAGACCTTGATGAACACCAAAGTCAACCAATTAATAATAACCCCATCAAGGATCATGTGGTGTCCACTCCTCTTGTTAGTGACCCAGATTCAACAAGTACATCAATGGAATCTAGCACCAAACAAAAGGAGGCCACTGCAAAGGCAAAAGGAAAGATGCCTTGTGTTAACCTGGAGAAAGAGTTTGAAAAGGTTAATTTAATGTCAGGTTCAAACAACAATAAATCTGAACCTAAAAGGACTATTAAATCTAATCAATCACATGAATCATGTAAATGTCCAGGAAAAAAAATGTAAAGGATGTAAAACCAGGTAAAGCAATTAAATTTGTAAAACCAGACTATACATCTAACGAGGAAGTGTCTAAGTCAAAATAGGATAAGGTCACCCGTGTGTCACCTACATCTCCATAAAAACAAGTAAATCGTAAAGTTGAAAGCAGATCCAGCCGACTTCACATATTACCTGCGAGTTGCGACAAAAGTAGACATCGTATCACAATTTCGCGTTCTTAAAGTGCATAAGTGATTTGGACAGTTTATACAACTAATTGTAGCAAGGTCAACGTTGAATCAATTAAAATGTGTAAGTTACAATAATACTCCCAAAACTTTAATTAAAGTTACCATTTACACTAAGTTAGGGTAAATTATTATTTTGGTTCCAGAGACCTGGAAACAAAAGTGACCATGTTAAAGAACACTCTTGATCTTGAGAGTACTACCCTGGATATAATGATAGCCAAGATAGAAGCACTGGAGCTAGATGAAAGAAGCAAAAACTTAGGTGGACCCAAAGTGATTGAGGCATACAAGTTTCCATCAGACTCTCACTCTGTGGAAAAGGCCTTCATTACTGAGGAGGATGATTTTATCGCTTCAAGAGATCAACTTATAACCATTGGATTCATTGCAACTCCACCTATTAACCATCCATCAACATCATCCAAAGCATCAAGATTCACCACAACTCCTACAAACACTCCTGATGATACAAGATCTGAAGAACAAAAGGCAACTTACAATGCCTTAGTTGCTAGCTTTGAAGCCTATTTGGGAGGAAGACTCACCTCAACACATCAGATCCAGGAAGACTTAGAAGAAATTGATCCAGATGATGTAGAAGAAATGGATTTGAAATGGCAAATGGCCATGATTGCTATGAGAACCAAGAAGTTTTTAAGAAAGGGAAGAAAACTCAGCCTTAATGAAAACACCAAGCTCGGGTATAACAAATCCAAAGTGAAGTGCTTCAACTGTGGCATGCCTGGCCACTTCTCCAGAGAATGCAATGCCCCCAAAAGAATCAACTTTCAAAGAAACTCTTAGAGCCAGTCATCCTCACAGCCAAACTCAAGTTTTCACTTCAATAGTCATTAGCAGTAGTATTATCATCCACAACAATCTCAAACATATCAGACTCCAAATCAAGCTCATGGAAGCAGTCAGTCATCTGCAAATGCTCTTGTGATTAAGCAAGATGGAATATGTGACTGGAGCCTGTATACAAAGGAAGTAAAGCCTCAATTCCAAAATCATGCACTCAAGGCTCATATCAATGATGGTCCATCTTCCATGCCTTCTAAGGTAAATTCTAACCTGTATAGTGATAAATGCATTACTAAACTGCAAAGTTATAGAGAGCACAACCATAAACTTGCAGACAAAATAACAAAGGAAAAGGTTAAGTCAGAGATGCTCAAGAGAGAAATAAAAGGCTTTGAAATCAAAATAAAATCTCTCATCTCTGACATTGAAAAATTACATGGTGAAAAGTACACTCTTGTAGCTGAGAATGAACAATTGACTGAAAAGTTAGCTCAATCTAAAGCTGAACATACATTTACTGAAGTGAACTAGAAAAGTTTCAACTATCTTCAGTCAAGCTGCAAGAGATGCTTGATTCTCAAAAGGATCCCAAAGATATGTCTGGGATCAGGTATAACTTTTCCTCCACCATACAAAGCTGCAAGAGATGCTTGATTCTCAAAAGGATCCCAAAGATATTTTTGGGATCGGGTATAACTCTTATCCTCCACCATACAAATCTGCAAGAGATGCTTGATTCTCAAAAAGATCCCAGAGATATGTCTGGGATCGGGTATAACTCTTGTCCTCCACCATACAATGACAACTACATTGTCATGCCTGACTCTGTTACATTCAATGAGAAAATTGAACCTAACACTATTGAACCAAAAGTAATAGTAAAACAAATCACAAATCCTCTAAACCTGCCAAATTTTTACATTGAAACAAATGAGGAGAAAATAAGATTAGGACACCCAATTAAAATCAAAGAGTGTTCAGACAAGGCAGTGAGTGTTATCAAACCCACAAGCCCAATCAAGGTAGTTGTTCTATTTGTGAAAGTCATACCTACTGTTTCAAAGGTAAAATGAAATTTGTGAAGTTAGTGAAACACTCCGCTGAAAGCACATCTGATAATGAGATTATATCTCCAAAAAATTCAAGCAAATTAGACAAGGTTTCACTACAAAAGAAACAAAAGAGCTCAATGATTTCAACATTTCAAATTCTGTCAGACCCTTAATCTTCAAAATGAATACAGGGAGTCGGTTATGACATATGCAACAAAGAGCATGTTGAACAGTTTGAGAAAGAGGTAAAGAAAGGGTTGAAGAAATAAAACAACCCAGAAAATTTAACAAAAGTAGTTTTGTGAAGCAAGCTACAACAAGGGGTGATTCTAATTCCTCCCCTAAGCAAATAAAAGTGACTCAACTAAAAATAGGAAAATCAGCTGAGTCTCCCAAATCAAAATCAGATTCAAGAAACAAACATATGTATTGTGACATATGTGATATGTTTAATCACAAAACAAAAGAGTGCTTTTACAATCAATATTGCTCTATTTGTGACATGAACATCCACTCCACTAAAAACTACTATTTTAACAAATATTGTTTAGTTTGTGATATGAACAATCACAATACATTTGATTGTTACTTCAATCAGAAGGGAGTGATAATTGCTCAAAACAATCCCATCTCAACAACATCATCTGTTAAACCCCATGTCATGAGTCATTTGCCCACCAATCAATCTAGGACACCTACATCAAACAATGATAGGAGTAACACAAAAGAAATATGGAAGAGTCAAAGAAACAACCATCACATCATTAACCAAAAGTTTGACCTTCCAAACCTAAAATGATTTTTGATAATCATAAACGGTTTAAATTCTTCAAAAGAATAGAGACCAAAGGTTTCATTACTCCTCTAACTCTTCAGTTGACGTTGGTGAGATGACCCCAGCAAAATATTACAAGCAATCTCCAACATCACCTCTAAATAGATCACAATTTAGAGGAAAGTATCAAGAGGTCACCATCATGGATAGGAACGTGAAACATAAGACCATCATGGCTTAGGTTCCATATTCTAATTAGTTCTTTTGTGCTTACAGGGTCATCCATATAGGTCTAATAGCCTATGGTACGTGGATAGTGGATGTTCCTGACACATGACTAGAGATCGTTCCATCCTTCATGACTTCAAGCAAATACAAGGAACTATTGTGGCATTTGGAGGAGATTCACAAGGTGGAAGAATAACTGGTGAAGGATCTGTAACAATTGAGATGCTGAGCTTTGATAGAGTGAACTACTATGAACAACTAAACTTGAATCTTCTAAGCGTGTCTCGGATCAGCGAGAAGAAATATTCAACTCACTTTACCAACACTCATTGCTACATTCTCAAACCAAGATTTCAGATCTCTGAAGAATGGGTTGTCCTAAAGACTCCAAGGAAGAATAACACCCATGTCTTAAACCTGAATTCTGGAACACCAATAGAAGAAACATGTCTATTTTCAAAAGCATCATTTGATGAGTCCCAGCTTTGGCACAGACGCTTGGGGCACACAAACTTTAAAAACATGAATAGATTGGTCAATAGAAACCATGTCATTGGTCTTCCCCAAAAATAATTTCATTTTGTTGATCACTGTTCAACATGCCTCAAAGGAAAACAACATAAATCTTCTCACAAATCCAAGATGGTGAACACAAACAATACTCCATTGAAGCTACTTCATATGGATCTGTTCAGACCAACTCATGATATGACCATTGGAAAGAAACAGTATTGTTTGGTGATCATTGATGACTTTTCAAAATTTACATGGGTTTTCTTCTTACTTCATAAAAATGAGGCATCCAAAATAATAAAAGACTTTATCACAAAAGTAGAAAACCAAATTGATCATAAGGTCAAAATAATAAGAAGTGATAATGTAACTGAGTTTAAAAATGAAGACATGAGTTCATTTTATGCAACCAAAGGCATTGCTCATCAATTCAGTGCAGCTAGAACTCCTCAACAAAATAGGGTATTTGAATGGAGAAATAGAACACTAATTGAAGCAGCAAGAACAATGCTAGCCGATGCTAAACTGCCCACTACCTTTTCGGCAGAGGCAGTTAACACATCGTGCTTTGTGCATAATCGAACTCTGATTGTAAAAGAAAGAAACATGACTCCATATGAACTGTTGTTTCACAGAAAACCATTTATTGGATTTTTTAAGTCATTTGGTAGTCATGTCTCAATATTAAACACCCGGGACTATTTGGGAAAGTTTTCATCTAAGTTTGATGAAGGATTCTTTGTAGGTTATTCTTCTGTTTCAAAGGCTTACAAAGTGTTTAATCATAGATTAAACATTATTAATGAATCAACAAATGTTCAATTCAAGGAACACTCATTTCCTAAATCTAGAAATGGTCCTGACTAGTTGTTTGATATTGACTCATTTACAAAATCATTTGATCAATTCCACTTGTCTGATGTAGGAAATCTACATTCAACTGAAACTTCTTTAGCTGTAGAAAAAAGAGATGACTTTCCATTGATTCCTCCTACAGCTACAGAGCACATGAATGAAGATATTCCTCTCTAAGCTGATCCTGTTAGACAACTATCACAAAATCAAAGTGTTTCAAATGAAGTTGGTCCAAGCTTGTTACCATCACATTCATAAGATCTGTCAACAGTGATCAAAAATAAAAAACAAGCTACTCCTCCAGCGGAAACAAAAAGAACATCAAATGATGGAAGCAATCAAAGTGCTGCTAATGCCGAAGCAGTAAATGAAACGGAGTCTGATTATCTTCATAATTCCCAAAAAGTACAAGATGAAGGTACCTCTCATCATAATTATCTGAATGTCTCCAATCTTGATGTAACCATTGGTTGTGATCAATTCCAACCACCAGAATACACGAGAATTATCCAGTGGAAAGCATTATGGAACTTAATCAAAGGGTGACAAGAAGCAAGTCAAGTATTGCAAACATCTATTTGTTCTCATGCTTTCTTTATCAAATAGTACCCAAGAACATCAAAGAAGCTCTTCAAGACAATAGCTAGATTAAAGAAATTCAGGAAGAATTGCTACAATTCAAGAAGCAAGAAATATGGAAATTGGTAGACCTTCCTGAAGGACAATACCCTATCGGCACCAGATGGCTGTATAGAAACAAAACTGATAATAGAGGGATCATCATCAGAAATAAAGCAAGGCTGGTGGAACAGGGTTACACTTAAGAAGAAGGAATTGATTATGATGAAGTGTTTGCACCTGTTGCCAGATTAGAAGCAATAAGAATCTTTCTCGCATATTCTTCATCCATGAAGTTTACTGTTTATCAAATGGATGTGAAGTGTGTATTCTTATATGGAAAGATTGCTGAAGAAGTCTATGTGAGTCAACCACCTAGCTTTGAAGATCTAGATTTCCCTCACAGGGTGAACAATTCAAATCATTCAGGACAAGTTATTTAAAAAAAACAACTTTGATGCTCTTTCCTTGTTTTTCATCTAGAGTCATTTAGCAAATTGAGGAAATCGTACTAGTACGATTAGGTCTCCACACTGATTTGAACTTTCAAGAATTGTAGCCATAGTGATTGTCAGTATACTTGTCCTCTTAAATCCATACACAGACTTTCAACACAATTAGGTGATCGATTTAAGGTTTGTTTATTTCAACAAGCATTTGTGGATCCCACACTCATATGGTAATCAATATTCCTCAGGAGATTTTTGAGCGGTCTTAGGGTAGTGTTCAAGAAGCGACTATTCGTAAAATTTTCAAAGAGAAGCCAGTCCTCACGTCAGTGCCATCGCACAGCAGAGAGGCGGCAAACAACAATGAGTTCTAGAATATATAGGTTATGCTTATCCTCAGGTAGAGAGGCACATAATCTATCTTCTTGTTTGAGCAATTTTTCTTCTTTTAGCAAAAATCTCACCAACAACCTAGGTTATCAGCTTGATTGTATTTTCATTTTTTATGTGCTTTTGCTCATTCTTTGGTCTTACGCACACTTTTGTGGCATTTATTTTGCTCGTCACCCCTTATTGGAATCCTGTTGATTGTGTTAACCAGGGATAAGGTGTTTCCCACAGCTTGTCAAACATTTTAGTTTAATCTTGAGATCACCAACCGGTCTAGTCATCTATTGTGTTCGATCTACCACCATATCAGCTGTGGTCTAGCAACCTGTAGGTCTACTTTCTTTGTGTTACCTTAGTAGTAGCTAGCTTAACTATCATATTTCCTTTTATATTGATCAGATACTCAGACTTATACTTGAACTTTGCATCTTTTTCAATTTGGATTTTTAAAGTCCCAAATGGTTTGTACCTGGGTACTATCATCTTCCACATGTTAAATCGATATCACACGTACGATCTTATTTATTATCGGCTTGCCTCTCCTTTTCCCTCGTTTTTTTACTCGTACCTATTCTCACCCTAAAATACTAAAACCTCTAAGGATTTGAGTTTTAGAATTTTAATGAGCAAGAACCGACACTAAGTGTAATTAACGAACTAACATTAAACAAAACAAGAGAATTAAACTTAAAAAATACTATAATTTAAGAAATTTTAAAAGACACTAGATGTGACGCATCGGACTATACATGGTCATCTTCAGGAATGACCTTTGCTCTTCTTTTTAACACCATTGACCTCTAACAGATATAGAAAACGTGGTTTATCAAAAGCCTTTGTATAGAGATCTGCGTGTTGAAAATCAGTGTTTATTTTTATCACATCGATTAAGTTCTTTTCAAAACAGTCACGTATGAAGTGATATTTGATCCAGGTGTGTTTGGTCTTGGGATGTTGGACTGGGTTCTTACTGACTGTAATCGCAGCAGAGTTATCAACAAATATAGGAGTAGAAGTGAAATGCAAACCGTAATTCCGCATTTGTTGTTAAATCCATACGATTTGGGAACAGCAGCTTGCAGCAGCAACGTGATATCTGGTCTGGAATCAGTGAGATACATGAGAGATCCAATCATCCCTCGGTACATAGTGGCATCTACCAGATCACCATTCTCATCGGGTGCTACATCATGGTTTGTAGCCGGTGGAATGCCAGCTATGGATGCATTCTCCATGTCAAACCGACTGAGAATATCTCCTACATACTTGGTCTCATGTAAGAAGATTCCATTTGGTGTCTGATCTACTTGTAACTCGAGAAAGAACTTCATCTCCCCCATGGCACTCATCTCAAACTCAGCCTTCACTACTGCTTCAAATTCTTTGCATAATTCTTCATTCTTTGAACCGAAGATTATGTCATCTACATAGATCTATACTAGCAGTAAGTCTCATATTTTTCTTTGATAAACAGTGTGCAGTCAATGACTCCCCTGCGAAATCCGTGTTTCACAAGATGAGTAGAGAGTTTCTCATACCAAGCCCGTGGAGCTTGATGAAGTCCATATAGATCCTTGTCGAGTTTGTAAACTCTATCCCAATGATATGGATCTTCAAATCCCTGTGGTTGACTGACATACACTGTTTCTCTAATTTCACCGTGAAGGAATGCACTCTTAACATATAGCTGATAGACTTTGATTTTCATATAAGATGCATAGGCAAGGAAGATGCAGATGGCTTCCATCCTTGTCATAGGTGGAAATACTTCATTGTAGTCAATACCTTCAACTTGTCTAAAACCCTGAACAACTAGTCGAGCCTTGTTTCTGATGATCACTCCCTGGTCATCTTTCTTACATTTGAAAACCCATTTGGTACCAATGACTTTAGCACCTTTAGGTCTATCCACTAGTATCCATACACCTATCTTCTTAAACTGAAGAAGTTCATCCTGCATGGCACTAACCCAAGCCTCATCATTTAGTGCTTCACTAACATACTTTGGCTCAAACTGAGACACAAAGCAGTGGTAGGCACCATCGTGAAGATATCCTTTCTCCATCACAGAGGCATAATCAGCTTAATACAGCTGATTTCTAGTCTGAACCCCTGATCTCACATCTCCTATAATATTATCCAATGGATGATAGACGTTTAGACGTGAGCAGGAGTTGTCGGAACAACCACATCAGAGTCAAGATTATGAACATTTGGTTCTGGATCTGAGGAAATAGGAGTCTGAGGTTCTGAAGGTTCAGAAGCATCACTAGCCGATGCGTGTGAACTTGTGGTAGTCGGAACCGGTACATCCTGGTTGATCTGATCATTTTCTTCATTTTCTTCATCAGAGGAAGAATCACTCTCATCAACTGCTCCCCCTGAGTTGGTAGGATCATGACATGTCAAATCTTGAGATGGTGTGTTCAAGACATCGTACATCATCTTGTTTTCCTACTCATCTTCTGAAGAAGAGATAGATATGTTGAAGGACTTGAAGAATCCATCATAGTCAAAGAAGTAAGCAGGCCCTTTCCCAACAGGTATTGTGATATATCTTTGAACATCAACATTACACCACACCTCTACTTGACCTGTTGAGTTGTTGTAAACTCTCTTGTTCGGTATGTTGTATCCTAAGAAGATCCCTTCATCAACCTTTTCACTGAATTTTCCCTCCTGAGTCTTTTTCAGTAGGGTGCACGGAGCGCCAAACTGCTCGAGATATTACAAGTTAGGTTTACGTCGCTGTAATAACTCGTAGCACGTTTTTCCATGGCGTTTTACTATCAGAACTCGATTAAGAGTATAACATGCATTTTCCACTGCTTCATTCCAAAATTGTATAGGCAGTTTCGAGTCTTCAAGCATTGTCTGTGCCACCCCTATCAAGCTGCGATTCTTCCGTTCAGCAACACCGTTCATCTGAGGGGTATAAGCCGAGGTAAATTGATGCACAATTCCCTTTTCCTTGCAATAGTCCTCCATCCTCTGATTCTTGAACTCGGTTCCGTTGTCTGAGCGCACCTGTCTTACCTTCAGCTTGTATAAGGATTCCAGTGTAGTTATCAATTCCTTGAAGGATTCAAATGTTTCTGATGTGGATTTCAGACACACTATCCAAGAGAACCTTGAGTAGTCATTGGTAACTACATAGCAGTACAAGTCGCCTGCGATGCTTCTTGTACTGACTGGACCAAATAGATCCATGTGAAGAAGCTCAAGTGGAAGTTCTATAGAATGAACTTTCTTTTCCTTATGAGATTTCTTCGTCTGTTTGCCCTTTTTGCACGCAACAAAAAAATCTGGGAGTTGAAAGTTTTTGACATTTACTCCTCTCACAAGATCATTCTGGATCAAGTGATTTATTTTCCTCGGATTTACGTGTCCTATTCTCCTATGCCAGGAGATGGATTCCTTCTCAGTAGCTTTGGACAAGAAACATTGGACTTCATTATCCGTTCTGGATGCCTTTGAGAGATCCAAAACATAAAGATCATTATATCTAGAAGCTGACATTAGGATCTGATCCTCCGGAATCACGTAGTCCTTCTTTAGAACGTAACACTTCTTGTTGTCAAATACTACGTTGAATCCTTTACCACAGATTTGAGAAACAAAAGTAAGTTATTTTGTAATTGTTGGATATAGTTTACCTTATCAAACTTAATTTTATCATTTCCTACTTCTCCTTGGGTTGTGATGTACCCGCCTTTGTTTCCAGCAAATGAAACATGCCCTCCTTTAATTTGCCTGACATTTGATAAGAGAGCTCTGTTCCCTGTCATGTGCCAGGATGCTCCGCTATCAACTATCCACGTGTTACTCTCAGACCTGTAGTGAACACCTTGCACAGTCAATGAAAACATTAATTCATATCAGGAACCCAAGCCTTAACCGGCTTGGGTTTCCCTGAGGCATCACATATCACAAACTCAACCCACTGACCCTTTGAGGTTAAGGATTGATCAGAATTCTATGTGTTCTTATTTTCAGGCACTGAGGAGGTTTTTTCTTTCCATAAACCAGATTTGTGTAAGGCCTGTTTGTGATAAACAGACGACTGGCTCATGGATTGAACTTTGGGTTCACAATCTCTTTTAGAAGGCGTCACTGAGTTCCTTTTAAAATATCTTGATGTAGATGTAGAAAGTTCCACTTTCTTCCATGGTGTCTGATAATAAGGACGGTGAGATGCTATGTGACCATACTCTCCACAATTATAGCAGGATCTGCTTTTAACTTGATGGTTTCTATTGTTTGGTGGAGATGCAGATGTGTAAGGCCTGTTTGTTTGGATTTGATGTATGAGTTGGTTATACAAACTTAATTGCTTTACCTGGACTGTGACATGATGCACGTGATTGATTAGGTTTTATAGTCTTTTTAGGTTCTTGTTTGACTTTGTTTGACCCTGACTTAAAACTAATCTTTTCAAATTCTTGTTCCAGATTAACACAAGGCATTTTTCCTATTGCCTTTGAAGTGGCCTCCTTCTGTTTAGTGTCTCATCCAATTGGTTTACTTAATGAATCTGGATAACTCACCAAA
Source organism: Flaveria trinervia (assembly GCA_025506515.1). NCBI lineage: Eukaryota > Viridiplantae > Streptophyta > Magnoliopsida > Asterales > Asteraceae > Flaveria > Flaveria trinervia. Next base: position 78,269,605 of record CM046443.1, on the reverse strand, counting down.
GGAGTGGACACCACGTGATCCTTGATGGGGTTATTGTCAATTGGTTTACATTTGGTGTTCATCAAGGTCTCAGGTGGTGGTGGAACCACTTTGTATCCCAATCCCTCCCTATTATTTCTCTCTCTTATTAAGTGTGGGACAATATGTGATGAGCTTGTCCAACTATGCAGTTTTTGTTTTAATGAATTGACTTCTACTTCTAAAACTGCTTTTTGCTTCTTAGTTTCATCAAGAGAGTTCAGATAGTACCTAATGTCATTTTCTTGGTTAAAGGCAACTACCTCAGTTTCCCTAAGCTGTTATGTAATAGGTCTATCTTTTCCTTGTAACTGTGCTCGTTTTGTTTCAATACTCTATTAGCTTTTGTACACAGTTTTAGGTCCTTTACTAGGCTATCATTATGATCTAATAACCTAGCAAATTTTGAATCTATACTTTCTCTAAATGTATTACATTCTAAGCAAGCATGATTATTAAACAGTTGGTCAGAAGTACTTACCTGGGATGAAGAAGAAAAATCAGCCAGGAGTACTGGCTTGCTTTTCTCTGGTTATGATGATTCAGATGATGATGCATTTGCAGATTTTTCTTCTTCAGGAAGGTAGTTCACCACATTTGCAGTATCTTCAGAATTTGACATTGCGATCTCTACTGCTATATCTCCTTCATTTGTAGAATCGTCATCAATATCCTCCACACTAGCTATATTTGAATCTCTTGGTGAGACGAACCAAAAGCTCCAGTCCTGTCCTTCATCTTCGTTAGCAGTTAAGGCTTTTGGATCCTTACTTGATAAGTTAGCATTACTAGCGGTGGACTTGTCTCGACGATTAAATGACAAGAAGGGATTTCCATTTCCTGTCTTCTTTGGTTTTATACACTCCCTCTTAAAGTGTCCCTTCTCACCGCAGTTGAAGCATGTAACCTTTGACTTATCAAACCCAAATGTTGTGTCTTTTGTTGCAACCAGGTTCTGTCCGGTCTTTTTGACAAACTTTTTAGCTCGTCGGACAGCAGTTGCCAGAGCCCACATTATGTCCATACGTTCCAACTTCATTTCATCCACCTGCTCATAATCTTCATCTTCCAGGTGGCAGTTACCTATCTTTCCAGCAATTAATCCATCGTAGGAGTGAACCACCACAGCTAAAAGGTCCATATGTTCTCTTGCCACCTCTACAGTTACATTCCTGAGGTTGTCGGTTTTCAGCTTTGCGGCATTAGCTTCAGGTAATATATATTGGGTGCTAGATGACCCTGATATTTTTGATCCTGAAGTTGAGGGTTGTGCTGGAACTCCTGCGCTTGAGATGAAGGCGGTTTGCAATGGTGCTCCAGATGTCTTGATTGAAGGAGTAACATTGTATAGTGCAGGATTCTGATCATAGTTTGCCTTTTGGGCTCGATACTTCATCCTAAGCTCTTCTTCTCTCAGTTTCTGAATGAAGTCATTTATGTCTAACTTCGAGAGCATTCCATTCTATCTGAGATTTGAAACAAACGAACCCTATTTTTCTGGTAATCAATGAGCAAAGTTGGATACCTTATCTTCCATCGAAGTAACCACTCCATGAGTGTGCATCTCACTCATCAAGTGGTAGAATCTATCGATCACATCATCAAGGCCTTCTTTTCCTATTGAAGAGAAGTTGTCAAACTCCTTCTTCAATGCTTTTGCCTTGATAGCCTTAAGAGAGGCATTCCCGTCATACCGCTTCTCCACACATCCCAAAGTTTCTTGGCTTGAGTATACTCCGAATACTGATGGAAAATATCCTTCGGAATAGATTGAGTAGGCAAGGCGTAGACTTTCTTCTCAGCGTTGTGTTTTACCTTCTATGCATCCGACATGCCACTTAGAGTAAGTTTTACTCCGTCAGCTCCAACTGGCATGGTGTACCCCGACTCTATTGCCTCCCACAAATTGTATCCACTCCATTTAAGTAGATTTCGAAACGTTGCTTCCATTGTGGGTAGTCATCTAACGTAATAAGTTTTGGGGGTTTATTGTGAATCCCCACTTCGTTCTCCAACAGCAGTAGATTCTGAATATGTATATCCCTACTTGCTGTGTATGCTGAAAACTAATCATCCATTACACTTCACTTTACTATTTAACAAGCCGTGAATGAAGGTATGCGATTGGGCTTATTCGGGCGATTGAACAAGTGCGAACAGGTTAATCGTGCGACTAAGCTGATGCGGATGAGTCAGTCGTCCGAATAAACTAATCCGGTTGAGCGGTCCGAATGAAGATCTCAGTCGTACGAATGAGTGTACGAATGAGTTCAATCGTGCAGTTGAAGGATACATATGAACTCAGTCGTGCGATTGAGACAATCGTGCGACTGAACCTGCTGAAGTTTGATAATTCGTAGGTTAAACTTGTTTTGGCCGTAAAATCTCGAATTTTATCAAACCCTAATAGTCGTATGCCGGAAAAACTACACTTTTCGATTAGGAACCGTCCAAGACTTCGTTAGACACAAAAAGATTGTGTTTTTGATGCAAAAACAAAATTTTGTATCAAACAATTGAATCAACACGTAATCAAGAGCCTCTAGCTCTGATACCACTTGTTAGGATCTGGTATTTGACCAAAGACCAACTAATTAACATGTTAAACCAAACCAAATAGTGCGGAATCTTATTTGATTGGCGATCCAATCAGTGAGAACACACGTAGACATAATAACGACTTGAATCTAACGTCTAGAATCGATTGAGAATCGATCTATAGCGTTCTATAAACTTTGAGTACTAACTTGGAGGCTTCTGGATGGCTAGGGTACGTTTGGAGTCGAAGTGGATTCAATGCTTACGTTTTTCCATGAATTAGGTGGTATTTATAGGTTAGGATTGCTCATTCGAGCGACTGAACCATTAGCATGGTTCATTCGTGCAATTGAGCCATGCGGTTGATCCCTTCGCACTACTGAGTGTTCAGTCATGCGATTGAGTCAGTCGCATGAAGTTGTTCAGGCGTATGGACTATTTAGGCACATGGACACTCAGTCGCATGGCCATTCGGCCGTATGACCACTGTTGGGACGCATGGTCCAGTTGGACGCATGAGAACTTCACTTCACCAAGTTTGAGTGTATTCATATTCTAACATTATGTATAACACTTCAAACAATCACAAACCTATATAATTAAGTCAATATGCATTAAACAACTCATTAATGAAATATTAAACATTATAAACATAACCAAACATTTTGTATTTCATTAAGTACCCAATAGTTACATAAGTGTAAGACTTATTACATTCAGATCAGTATCTAGGTACATATATGTATCAACATATACTGATGAAGATCTAGGTTTCAGTGAGTATAATGAGCCTCTCTTCTTTTCCCCTACTCAAAGAGAGATGAATACTCCTGACTCTCCTACATCTATCCGACATCAGTCACCTACAACTGAGGTGGACACTCTTGAATCTGTTCAGGATGTCCATATGGAAGAGGCTCTCACTTCTAAAAGTGATTACATTATTAAGACCTTAACCATGGCAACTCAGCCCACTGACATCTCAACTGAGATTGCCAGTGAGCAGAGGAAAACCAGCAGCCAAGAACCTCAAGCTGGTGGTGAGAGAGAGGACTTTGGTCCAATCATCTCATCCCCCAATAACTCTTCTGATGAAGATGAGGGGAATCTGAGACTATTGGTGCAAAAACTGTCTAAAACATGCACTTACTTAGTCTTAAAGGTCAGTCACCTTGAATCTCAGGTGACTACCTTAAACAACAGGATCAATGATCAACAACATGAGATTTCATTTCATAAGGAAAAAATAGCTGGGAGACCCTTAACAAGAGCTCAACCAAGAACACAAGAACCTATGGATGTGATTGACCTATCTTACAGCTCACCTATGCAAGTGGGTGATGCTACCAGAAAGGGGGAGAAGTCATTACAGCCACAGAACCTAGGAGTTCTTCAGAGAGAATGGACATTGAGGACTCACCATCCTCACTTGACATTGTGCATTCTCAACAACCTCCTCAAGTTCACATTGATGTGGACTACACAGACTCCTTCATACAGAGTTTGTTTGAGGATGGGATACCAAAGGATATGTCACCTTCACCATCTTCCAATAACATCATTGGGTGGAGGTATGACAACATCAGGATAGCCCTAATCTTCATAAGAATTCAAGGACAACAAGAAGTTTTCAATTTTTAGACCTTGAACTACTATGAAGGTCTGGATCTAGTCAACATGCCACTTGTCAACCCAAGCCAATCAAGACAAGCTGACAGACTGGCTCAAAGAATCCATGACAGGATCACTACAGAGTTCAACTTAAGAAGGAGACTTAGGAAATCATGCTATGCCATCGCTCAACTGGATGTTGAGGCAGACCCTAAGATTAGCTTCATAGGAGAAAACTTGACTGAAGGCCCACTGGTAGAACCTGAGAGCCCTGTCTCATCACCATCAACTGCTGCAGAGATCCACATTTCTTCTAAGACACCTGCTGGTGAAGGTGCTTCTCAACCTCTCTCTGGTCAGAGCTCAGATGCTGTAACAAGCAATAAAGGCCAAAGCTCTCTCCACCCTGAGTCACAAAGGTCTGTGAGTGACAAAGGGAAAAGATAAATGACAACTGAGGAGATTGAGGAGGAGGAGAGAGAGGGGAAAAGGAGGCTAAGGTGAGAAAGTTCCTCTGCTGAGTCTTCAAGACTCATGGAGTCTGCTATCAGGGCTGCCCCCAGACAGATACTCAGAATGATGAGTTAAGGGCAGTCAGGATGAAATATTTGCAGACTAGGAACTATGACATAGACAATGTCATTTCTCTCCCCTTAGATGAGTTGAATGAACGGGTTGACCTGGAAAGGTCAAGGGAGAAGAAGGAGGTAGAAGATGCAGAATTCCTAGTATAAGTCAAAGAAGAGAAAAGAAGAAAAAGACTGTATAAGGATATGCATACCCTCTCCCCAGTTCAGGAAATTCCTGCACAAGATATGTGGTTCAACAAGAACCTCAGGTAGACAAAGAAGAAGAGAGGATCAAGATGATCAACTACCTGAGTGTCGCCGGCTTCTTTCAGGCAGATGCACTCCTTCCCTTGTCCTATGACTATGTTGAGTTTGAGTACTTGAGATAATCAAGGACAGAAAGACAACTAAGAAGAAACTAAGGGAAGAAGCTGCCAAAGCAAGAGCCATCATCCAAAAGAGCATGAAGAAGTCTGCTGATAGGCAGAGGATGATGAGCTTCTTGAAGCTATATGGATTCTCCAGAAGGAGATTTGGCCCCATGTCTCTATCCACTATGGATGAGCATATTAGGGTGATCAAGCAGAAGATCAAAAGTGGAGAGCTCATTGACTTACACTCCACTCCAAGTCAAGCCCCACCTGAAGGGCAGGTTAAGGTTGAACAACCAGAGACAACACAACCTGGACGTCCTGCTGAAACTCAGCAAGCTTCATCTTCTGATACACAGCAGGGTCAACCTCCTTCTCCTTCTGAGCCTGAGAGAGAGGAAGTCCCAACTGAGAAAGACAGTGAAGATCAATCTGGTGTTACAGGCCAATCTTCTCAGTTATAATCTGTTAAGAGAAAGAAGAGGATGGCTTCTAAACCAAAGCCAAAGAAGAAAAAGACTGCACCCTCTTCTAAATCCCAGGATGAGTCAGAACACCTTGAGATTGTGCAGCCAGAGGATGCTACATCAACTCCAATTCAAACAGCTCCTCTAGTATCAGGAAGACCCATCTTGTCTTGGACATACACCACTAATCCAGAAAGATGGCATGTCATTAGAGATCAAGGCACTGAAGACATTTACACACGGCAAGATATGTTTCAGTTGCCTCTACATGACCTCTTTGATATGAGAAGACACTTTGATAGTCTGAAGGATCCTGATCACCTTATGAAGAAAGGATTGGTGATCATCCTAATGAGGGCTGTTGATATCTGAAGTCTTCTAAGTGTTTTGGTAGCATCAGCCTAGGGGGAGTTTGTAGAAATTAATGAAGAGGCTGATGCAACCTAAACGTCTTAAGTTCATCATGCATGCTGCACAAGTACGTTAAATAAGAAGCTTAGGAAGTTTCACACCTGAAACAGAAAATACTTGTTGGACCAAAAGAACCAATGAGCCAAGATCAGAAAACCTCTAAGTCCCACATGGTATCACAACAACTGCTGAAAGACTCATCAGCAGTTTGACAAGTGCTGAAGACTTCAACAGCTGAAGATCAAGTGCTGAAGATTCCAACAGCTGAAGAACTAAAGTGCTGAAGTACAACAGCTGAAGAACACAAGTACTGAAGCTGAAAGACCTAAGTACTGAAGTACAACAGCTGAAGAGTATACAAGTGCTGAAGATCAACAACTGATGTACAAAGCCTGAAGACAAAGACTGAAGACGTCAGCTGATGATATCTACTGAAGTCATCAGCTGATGAAACATCTGAAGGTCAAAGTCTGAAGATCAAATACTGAAGCGTCAGTAGTTTGTCACAACTGCTGAAGAGTATTTCTTCAGTAGTTGTGATATCAGTAGTTTTATATTTCTAGTTTCAGTAGTTTTGTAAAACGACTGAAGAGCTTGTTCTTCAGTCGTTGTAGCTTCAGTAGTTTTATATTTTGTACTTAACATGCTGATATGTTCTCAGTAGTTGTGAACATTTCAGTAGTTTGTTAAGAATTAGTTATTTTTGTATTAGATCTGCCAGTTGTCACTTTCCGTGATAACAGCAGTGATTGTTGCACTCTATATAAGGAGTGACAACTTATTGTAACGGTGAGGAATGAATGGAATGAACGAATGATTTTATTAGAAATATTCTACATCTATAAACATTCCTTGAAATCAGAAATATATATTCTCTCCCTATAACCGTATGCGCTCTTAATGCATACAAGTATCGATTGCTTGCTACAATTTGTCTAATTCCTGTTTGTATTCCGCTGCTTTGAATCCTAATACATCAAACTTGTGATCGCTGATCCTGTCAAATGGTATCAGAGCAGGTTAATCATTGATCGATCTAATAATTGATCATTGAAACTGCTATTCAAGATCTAAGTTTGATTGAATTAGCTTTTGTTTTTGCAAGAAACAGTTATAGAGATTGAATTTTCTGTATTTCTGCTCATTCATCCTGAGATCTTTTCTTGGTTCTCATTGAGTTTGTTGTGGTCTGTCTAAAACTTTTAAAAGCTTGAACTAAATGTTTTTGAACTGAAAATAACTACTCCCTCCAATGATCCTCACAATACTGGTTCCTCAACCAAGCCACCAATGCTGGTTAGGAATGAGTATAACATATGGCAAAGACGTATGCTCCATCACCTGTCTGTTAACAGCGCAGGGTGTTGGACATCAGTGGTACATGGTCCACACAAGCCTATGGTAAATAACCCGGAAACCAATCAAATGGTTCCGAAGAGGAGGGAGCAATACTCAGATGAGGATAAGAAGTTGCTTGAAATTGATGCAAAAGCCCATGGAATTCTGGCCATGGCACTGCCAAATGAAATCTATTCTGGGCTAATGCATCATGAACTGCCCATGACCTCTGGAATGCCTTGAAAGAACAATTGGAGGAACAGATGAGGTCTTGGCAAATAATAGAGAAATTCTTGCCCAACAATATGAGACATTCTCTCATAGAAAGGGTGAGACACTGACTCAACAATATGAGCGGTTCTCTTGTTTGATCTCTGAACTAAAAATGGTCAAACTTGAATACACCAATATTCAGATGAATAACAGATTTCTCAGATCACTGCCTGAGAGATGGGACACATATACTATTGTCCTACGCTCCAGTGCAAGTTTGGACAAACTATCTCTCACCCAACTCCATGGGAAACTGCTCACTTTTGAGAGAGAGATAGAACAGAAGAGAAAGTTGTCTTCATCTGGAAAGCTCACTGAAGACTTTGTACAAGGCAACACTGCCTTGGTGGGTCATGAGTCAGAATATGCTTCATCTGAATGCCAGTATGATGAGCATATTAATTTCTCTTCAAGCACTTCTGATTCTGCATTTGTGAGTGTTGATGGTCATTTACTGGGTGTAATAATGACAATCTATGTTTCATTATGGTTGATCTCAAGGGGATTGCTGATGATGACTTAGAAGAGATGGATATTTTGAGCCAAATGGCCTTGATAAATATCAGATCTCAGAAGTTCTATAAAAGAACTAGAAGAAAATTCCCAGGACTCTCTGGCAAAACCAAAGTTGGTTTTGACAAGAGCAAGTTGAGGTGTCACAAATGCCAAAGGCTTGGACACTTTGCAAGAGAGTGTAGATCAACTGGATCTAACTCCACTGCACCCTTTGTGACTTTTCCTGGCAAAATCAACAACACAGAGGGCAACATCCTGTCACCTCTAGTCATCATTCTCAACAACAATCTCCGGCATATTTTGTTTCTCAGGGTCAAATGCCATATCCGTACCCTTGTTATTACATGCCACAGTCAAATCAAGTTCAAGTTCCTATGGCACCACAACCTCATGCACTACCAGAACCTCAGCCATCCAATCTCATCAACACCTCAATCTCAACAACACAGCTTCTTCACCCCAGGAGTTGTTGACTGGAGCAGTTTACCGAATGACTTGTCTGGTCATGATCAACTGTTCTCAGGTGCTGGTCAACATGGTGGTGACAGTCCTTTTGGGAATCTAGCTCTTATGGCTTTGGAGTCTGCTGATACTTCATTTTCTAATGCCTCTACACCTCAGGTATCACAGGTATCCTCTGAGGCAAAAGCCAAATTATGTTCTGAACCATGCATAGCAGCATTTGCTTCCATTAGAGAAGCAAATGTAGCTCTAATTAATAAGAACATTGAGCTAGAACAAATAATTTCCAAAAACAAAGCTGAGGTTGAAGAAACTCTACATGTTAAGTTTAATGAATCTCCAAAGGACAAGATTCCACAAAGTCCTGTGGAGTTATTTGATTTGGACATACTGCAATATGTTCCTTATCAAACTCCTGCTGTTGCTCCTGTCAACAGTTCACCACCTGGTGGTACTGCTGATGATGATGATGATTGCAGTACTCACTCTTCAGGTTTAGTGATTAGCTGCCTGACTCAGCTAGCCCTGATGTTCCTGTAGCTCCAGTAGCACCATCCACAACAAATGCTGATGAGATCTCTTCGAATTCAACTTCCTTTGAATTACCATCCACTGATTGGTTTCAAGGAAATGATTCACCATCACCATCTGTTGCTGCTGAGCCGGCTACAAACACTTGCACAGATCTCATTGTGTATCAAGATCTGAAGAATCACCCTATGTCTCAATCATTGGTGATATCACTGCTGGAGTATCAACAAGAAGTCAATTGTCAAATTTCTGCTTCTATGCTCTCTTCATCAGTCAGCAAGAGCCAAAGAATTATCACATTGCTTTAAAGGACAATGGATGGGTTGATGCCATGCAGCTTGAGCTTCTTCAGTTCAAGAAACAGCAAGTGTGGGAACTGGTTCCTCTACCTCCAGGTAAGTGTGCAATAGGCACTAAATGGGTGTTTAGGAACAAAACTGATGAAAATGGGCTTATTGTTAAGAACAAGGCCAGACTGGTTGTTCAGGGGTTTGCACAAGAAGAAGGTATTGATTGTGATGAAACCTTTGCCCCTGTAGCCAGACTGGAAGCAATTCGATTGTTTTTAGCTTATGCTGCTTATCAAAACCTTAAAGTTTTTCAAATGGATGTCAAAAGTGCATTTTTGTATGGAAAAATTAAAGAAGAGTTTATGTATGTCAACCTCCAGGCTTTGAGGACATAAACATCCTAATTGGGTGTATAAGCTTGATAAAGCTCTTTATGGGTTAAAACAAGCTCCCAGAGCCTGGTATGAGACATTATCAAACTTTCTTCTGGAAAACAATTTCACTAGAGGCTCCATAGATAAGACTTTATTCATTAAGAAAGCTGGGCAGCATAATCTACTTGTTCAAATTTATGTAGATGATATCATTTTTGCATCCTTTGATCCAAAGTTGTGTGATGCCTTTACAAAGTTGATGCAACAGAAGTTTGAAATGAGTGCCATGGGAGAATTACAGTTCTTTCTGGGGTTGCAAATCAAACAAAAGGCTGATGGAATTTTTATTCATCAGTCCAAATATACAAAAGATCTTTTGCAAAAGTTTGATTTACAAAACTGTAAGCCTTGTTCTACTCCCATGAGCAGCACCACACAACTGGACACAGATCAGAAAGGTAAAGTGGTTGATGAAACACTTTACAGATGTATGATTGGGTCCTTGATGTATTTAACAGCTTCTAGACCAGATATTATGTTTGCTACATGTGTTTGTGCTAGATTTCAGCTTGCACCTAAAGAGTCTCATCTGATTGCAGTCAAGAGGATCTTTAGATATCTGCAAGGCACTCCATCTCTAGGTTTATGGTATTCTACCGGACATTCTGGTAAATTAGTTGCTTTTTCTAACAGTGACTATGCAGGGTGTAAGTTGACCAGGAAATCAACTTCTGGTGGATGTCAATTCCTAGGCAACTGCTTGATCTCTTGGCAGAGCAAGAAACAGACCTTAGTTGCTACATCCACTGCTGAAGCAGAGTACATTGCTGCTGCAAGTTGTACATCTCAGGTACTCTGGCTTCAAAACCAACTTTTGGATTATGGCATTACAGAGACTAAGACTCCATTGTTAATGGATAGTGCTTCAGCTCTTTGCATTGTCAAAAATCCAGTCCAGCACTCTAGGACCAAACATATAGAGATCAGACATCATTTTATAAGGGATTGTTTTGAAAAAGGTCTGATTGATCCTAAGTTTGTGCCTAGTGCTGATGAGCTTGCAGACATTTTTACTAAGCCTTTGGATAGTTCAACTTTCCAATACCTGGTGTTAAGGCTTGGTATGCTGCAACTAGAATAATGACAACTACTGATGATCTTAGTAATTCGTACTGATGATCATGAGTACCTATGTCACATATAAGTACTGATGAGCTCTTTTATCCTTAGTAGTTTTATAACTACTGAAGGCTAAATGTCTCACAAGTACTGAAGTACTTCATCTGTTCTAAACTACTGATGTAGTTACAACTACTGATGCAGTTACAACTACTGCAATCAGTAAAAACAGATAAGTACTGATGTCCTATGAAACAACTGAAATCAGCCAAAAAGACTGATGAATGTGTTGAGGACAGTTTGAAACAGCTGAAAAGCTAAGAATTGACGAAAACAGCTGAAGAGAAATTTCTCTTCAGTCATTTGTACAACTGCTGTTTCATTTTAAACAACTGAAGCAAAACCACGTCTTCAGTAGTTTTATAACTACTGATGACTAATCCAAGTCTTCAGTTGTTTACCACAGCTGATGACAAAACCACTGTCTTCAGTAGTTTCATAACTACTGGTGACAAACACCAAGTCCTCAGTTGTTTCAATCATCTGAAGTCAAAACCACGATCTTCAGTAGTTTTCTAAACTACTGATGCCTAACACCACAACTTCAGCTGTTTCAACGTCTGAAAGGATAATACCATGTCAACGGTCGTTTAAAACTACTGATGACTAACACCACATCCTTCAATCGTTTTCTTACCCGTACCCTATATATATCCCTAACCTTAGCTCTCAATGCTTCATCTTCTTCAAACCTAACGTTCCTCTCCAAAACTTCCCTCTTCTCAATGGCGACTATGCAAATTAAACCGCGACACAACTGTGTTGCCTACCTCACTAAATCGCCCATCTGGACTAAGTTCGATACTGCTATCGATCTTATGGTTCAGTCCCAATACAACACAGCATTTCTTCTGAATCCCATATTACATGCCGAATCCTTGCACCAATTTTGGATGAACGTTACTGTTACCACTGGGGAGAACAACACACCATCCCTCCAGTCGGTCGTCAACAACAAAGAAGTAGTCATCACTCCTGCAATAATCCGCCAAATTCTTCAACTGAATGATGCTAGTTCTCCTGCTGGATATCCGAAGGGCACCATAGATCTATCCTTTGCTCAACATGGATATCAAGGCGATCTCAGTGCCTCCAATATCTTGAAGAAACACTTTAATGACGCTGAGCGCCTAATCTTTCACATGGTGAATGTATGTTTGGCCCCTAAGACGTCGTCTTGGGATCAAATGTCGACGAAATGGCAGCAGGTAATGTATTCTATCCTTGAGCAACAACCACTAAACTTTTCGGAAATAATATTTTCAGAGCTCAAAGATATGGCTCAAAAACTAACTGCCAACCGTTGGATACTTTATCCACGGTTCATAATGGCCATTATTACAGACCAGCTTATTGCTGAGGGACTTGTTGGCTTGGGAGTCCCTGCTACGGCTGTCCTGCCGGAAGTATACTCCCGGCACAACTCTGACCAGACACTTAAAATGGCTGCCAGCTGCGAAAACCCACGCAGCTGGAACCCACAGCCACCACCTCCAATCAAAAGTCCCCACCAAACCCACCAAAAAGAAACCCAAAACGGCTACTCAGGGAATTGAGTCCCCTGAGGATGCCCCTGCAACACAAACGCAGGATATATCCACTAGTCCAAACCCCCTAGTGGATACAATGACTCTTCCAGCCATATCCGCTCAGGCTTCCTCTCAACAGGAGCCTGCAGCAACCACAAAGGGGTACCTACATATCTGGGATCTTCCTCAATTGAGGGGATTGCCATTAAAGAGCATCAACCTCCCCAGGTGCACACTGCTTCTATCCCTTCACCCCAACAACCGCCCCTCACAGCCCAACTTTAATAGTTGCACAAGTGCTGACTCAACTGCACTCCTCACCCCCTCCCCAGCAACCACTTACTACTGGGAATACCTCTACAATTGAGGGGGAGGAACACAGTGCACTTGAGAACCCACAGCACAGGGGTTTACCACTTCTATATCCTGGTGTAGACAAGGAGCTTAGAATATCTAGTGAGGCTGCCACCTCCTCTGACTCAACACATGATCAGAATAAGGCTGGTAATATTGCTAAGACCTCACTAGAGGCAACAGCTGATGATGGACACTGTCCTGAGGCTGGAAGTCCCCAGTACCAAGCACAAGGGGCACATGCATCAACTGGTCTACACCTAGTGCATGTAAATCCTGCTCTAAGCAAGAGGTCAGATGATTCAGCTTCGGCTGATGATGACCTGGGCTTTTTCTACGATGTTCTTGCCCAGAACACAATCCTTGAAGAGAAAGTCAGTAGGCTGCAAAACCTACTTGATCAACTCCCAAGGAGAAAGACCATCTGCCTCTACCCACCCACAGATGGCACCTTCACTTGAAGATTCCCCAACACTGAGCCACTCCAAACTCAACCACCTGCCTCTGCTTCAGGCCCTACTTCTCAGGAACAGAACCCTCCTGAGCAAATAGGTGCTGTACTCCAAAATTCCCTCCCTCTCATCACACCCATAATCACTGATATTGTGACCAAAGCCATTGATGAGAGGCTTTCCTCAACTTTACAGCCCTTGATTGAGGCTGCTGTCCAAAAGACTCTTTCTGCGGTACAAACCCCTCCTCCAATGCATCCAAAAAGGGGGAGAGTACTGCAGTGAAAGAAAAGAAGAGGAAAAGATCTGAGGAAAAGAAGGAAGCGAAGCAAGCCCAAAAGGAGGAGAAAGAACAGCAACCAATGCTCACCTACAAGCAAAGAAAGGTGCTGATGATCACATTGCTGAAGATAAAGCCTTGGAGCTACTGATAAAAGAGGCTGATGCCGAACACAGCAGATCAATGGACAACATCATTGATCAGCTGTTAGGCAAGGCCATGACACCAATAACTTGACTCTGAGATTCGACGACTAGAGATTGAAGAACCAGAATAGATGGGCAAGTTATGAAGTGTTAGAAAGAGAAAGGCTTGAAATCATGATTAGATTATTGCAAAATATCTTGGAAGATCAATGATCGAAATCAAAGCTTGGTCCAGGGACAGTATCTTGGCAATCACCACCAAGATCTGTTCATCTGAAGCATATACTAGGGGCTTGTTATTGAAGCTTTGAATGAAGCGGGTGCTGGGAGCAGGACTGAGCTAGCCAAGCAATCAAAAGCCACACTCACCTCAAGATGCTAGAACAGCCTGTCAACATTCCCACACCAAAACCACCCAAAACACAACCCACCAAACCAACTCCCTTACCCTCAAAACCCATAGCCGATGATATACCCTTGAAGAAGAAGAGAGGATATTGAGGCTAGAAGATGATGAAGATAGGCTGCCGCTCTCAGCCGTGATTCAGTTGCCTAAGGCCACAAGTCACTTCTCAGCAATTACTTCTGAAGTCCAGAGACAAATGGTTAAAGTGAAGCTAGAAGAAGAAGAGCTTCATAAACAGCATGATGAGGAATTGCTGAAGAGAGTTGACAAAGCTTATGCAGCCACATCTTCTATCATCAATATGAAGAAGCAAGCCTTCAGACTTTACACTCTCAGGCATACCTTTCAATATCAAAAGGAAAGAGTGAGGATTTGGCCTGATCCCAGGGTCTCTCACAGAATTCATAAGAAAAATATACCTCAGAGATACATTGGCCAGGTGAAAAAGATCGTAGATGAAGTGATCTCTCTGGTCTTTGTAGTTTCACCCTGGGAAATCCTAGAAGACTTCAAGAAGGCCTACAAAGCTAATCTAACCCCTCAGAAGATGCTGGAAAACAAAATAGTGAAAAAGGGGTTAGTTTACAAGAGGCTTGAGGAAGTCAGGAAAAATGAGCTCCAGTTGTTCCTAGAGGGTAATCACCCGGATGAGTTTGCTTACAGAATAATAACAACTGTGGAGCTAAAGAATGGGAAACAGGCCAAATACTGTCTGAGTATTATGGGCCTGAATCATTGTTTGAAGGGAGGTGTGAAGAGCTAACCATGGAGGAACAAATCACCTTCCTTGAGGCCTACACAGAGAGTCGTACAGACTCATTATGGGGAAGTGAATCTCATGAATGGGATAACAACTCTGTGTCCTGTTCCCCAAAACAGAGTTCCCATTCATACTCTGCCAAACAAATATTGAGGTTTCTTCCCAGGCTGGAGCTTACATGGGTCATCTTCTCTACTGATCAAGAAGGAAAAAGACCAACACTCTGCCGACAATAAGTGGGACAACGAATAATTTAGAGGTTTTGGCTGCATTGGTTCAGGGGGAGTTTGTGTGGACCAAAAGAACCAATGAGCCAAGATCAGAAAACCTCTAAGTCCCACATGGTATCACAACAACTGCTGAAAGACTCATCAGCAGTTTGACAAGTGCTGAAGACTTCAACAGCTGAAGATCAAGTGCTGAAGATTCCAACAGCTAAAGAACTAAAGTGCTGAAGTACAACAGCTGAAGAACACAAGTACTGAAGCTGAAAGACCTAAGTACTGAAGTACAACAGCTGAAGAGTTTACAAGTGCTGAAGATCAACAACTGATGTACAAAGCCTGAAGACAAAGACTGAAGACGTCAGCTGATGATATCTACTGAAGTCATCAGCTGATGAAACATCTGAAGGTCAAAGTCTGAAGATCAAGTACTGAAGCGTCAGTAGTTTGTCACAACTGCTGAAGAGTATTTCTTCAGTAGTTGTGATATCAGTAGTTTTATATTTCTAGTTTAAGTAGTTTTATGTTTCAGTAGTTTTGTAAAACGACTGAAGAGCTTGTTCTTCAGTCGTTGTAGCTTCAGTAGTTTTATATTTTGTACTTAACATGCTGATATGTTCTCAGTAGTTGTGAACATTTCAGTAGTTTGTTAAGAATTAGTTATTTTTGTATTAGATCTGCCAGTTGTCACTTTCGTGATAACAGCAGTGATTGTTGCACTCTATATAAGGAGTGACAACTTATTGTAACGGTGAGGAATGAATGGAATGAACGAATGATTTGATTAGAAATATTCTACATCTATAAAGATTCCTTGAAATAAGAAATATATATTCTCTCCCTATAACCATATGCGCTCTTAATGCATACAAGTATCGATTGCTTGCTACAATTTGTCTAATTGCTGTTTGTATTCTGCTGCTTTGAATCCTAATACATCAAACTTGTGATTGCTGATCCTGTCAATACTCTAAGTGTGAAATCTTCCGAAGCCAAGACCAATATCTTCCGAAGCCAAACATGAGGTCTTCCAAAGCCTCAGAGACAAAGTCTTCCGAAGCTTCAAGTTCATGAAGATAGATTTCTTTCGAAGACTTTTAGTAACATCTTTATCTGATGTACTGTTCCAAAAAGCTGGACACCTTTATGAGTTGGTGAAAAGGTCCATGCTTTTGGTAACTGTACATTGAGGTCTTGAGTCTATAACTTTCTACTTTATGTACTTTATCCTTTTGTAATAGACAAGATGTGAGCTATAGCATGTCATAGTCACAAGTCAAAAGGCAATCTGCCTTTTGACTCTACAATTGATTTTTTTTCTGTCTAGTCAATTGTATCCAGCTGGCTTTCAAAGTATAGTCGGCTGTAGGATGTAGTATAAGTATCTCATGTTCTTGTATCTTTCTACTATGCTTTGTAAAACTTGTAATAGAACATAGAGAATGCAATATACTACATTCTTGAAAACCATACACTTGTGTTCTTGTGTTCTGTCTCTTGCATTACTTGTGTTCTTAGTATCTCAACTCTGTTAATCCAGTTTACTATTGATTAAAGTCTAGTTAATCTCCTCTTTGTGTTGTTGTGTTGTAACTTACACCCTTTAACGATCTGCACACTTGTATAAGGTGTAAACATCATCAGATGGCAAGTTAGTGAGCCACATGGGGTCAAACACCCTGATGGTTTCCATAATACCATTTGTGCTCAATACTATGACTGCCTCTCCTGTTCTCCAATCGTAGTACCACCACTTGAAGTGTGGAGTGAAGTCCTGTGGCATCTCCTGTAGAGGGATTCTAGACTTCGTGCGCGGAGGACTCCACTTCAGCACTATTTTCGGTTTCCCAATTATGGCATCAACTTCAGATCTCCTGATATACCTCGTTGGTGGTTGAGGCTTTAAGTTGACCCACCAGGTGTTGTACTCTCTTTTTAATGTTGCTTCAAACCAGCCTGACATCTTACGAGGGTCAGCATATAGCAACTTCAATTTTGCTAACTGGTTAAGCTCAAAACCTGGACGAGTCTTCCAATCGTGTCGAAATCTGAAGTACTCGATCCCTTTCTCTCTTTTAACAGCATAGACGTTAAGATCTTCAAAATTAGGTCATTTAAGATTCGGTTCTTGTTTCAATCGAACATCACAAATTAGGGCACCATTTCTCCTGATTTCTGTGAGATATCATCTTATTATACCTGTATAAATGGAAGCACACGTCAAAAGAGCAAGAAGAAAGTATAATCGTGTTGGACCAAAAGAACCAATGAGCCTGATTAGAAAAACCTCTAAGTCCCACAGACATTGCAACTGCTGAAGAAGATCACAACAGCTAAAGACATTAGCTGATTACAAGGTCTGAAGACAAAGTCCGAAGACAAGATCTGAAGACTTCTACTGAAGACAAAGTCTGAAAGTAAAGTACTGAAGACAAAGTCTGAAGCTATCAGCTGAAGACAAAGTCTGAAAGTAAAAGTCTGAAGAACAAAGACTGAAGACAAAGACTGAAGACCAAAGTGATCAGTAGTTGTCACAATAGCTGAAGTTATTAACTTCAGTAGTTGTCACAACAGCTGAAGTTATTAACTTCAGTAGTTGTGATGGTTTCCTTTCAGTACTTGTAATTTACGTTTCAGTAGTTTTAGTTCAGTAGTTTTATGTTTTTGTACTTAGCATTCTCTGAGATGTAATCAGTAGTTGAGAACATTCTCAGTAGTTTGCATAGTTTCAGTAGTTTGAATAATTCTGTTAGATGTCACTATCAAGTGACATCAGCAGACGTCATATCTCCTATATACGGGATGTTGACCTAGTTGTAATGCCTGACATTTCAGCCACCACGAAAGCATATGAATGAAATATTCCTTTTGCAGAATTCTCTCTCTATAACCGTTTACTTTTCATTGAATATCAATTGTGTTCTTGCGAATTGTCTAATTCATTGTTCAAATTCCACTGCAATCTACTCTAATTAATCAAACTTAGATCACTGATCCTAATAAATGGTATCAGAGCTGGTTAATCATTGATCGATCAAACAATTGATCATTGAAACTGCTATTTCGATATCTAAGTTTGATTGAATTAGCATATTTGCAAGAATTGGTTATAGATCATTGCATTTCTGCTGCTTTTGGTTATTTGCTTTGAGTTTTCTCTTGGTTCATATTGAGTTTGTTGTGTTTTGTTCTAAATCAGTTAAAACTTAATTGAATTTGGTTGAATCTGAGAATGACTACTCCTTCTAATGACCCTCACAATACCGGTTCCTCAACCAAGCCTCCAATGCTGGTTACGACTGAGTATAACATATGGTAACGAAGAATGCTCCATCACCTGTCTATTAACAGTTCAGGTTGTTGGACATCTGTGTACATGGTCCACACAAGCCTATGGTGAATAATCCGTAAACCAACCAAATGGTTCCGAAGAAGAAGGAACAATACTCAGATGAGGATCGAAAACTGTTTGAGATTGATGCTAAAGCGCATGGTATTCTGGCCATGGCTTTGCCTAATGAAATCTATTTTGGGCTTATGCATCATGAAACTGCTCATGACCTTTGGAATGCATTGAAGGAACAATTTGGTGGAACATATGAGGTCTTAGCAAACAACAGAGAAATCCTTGCCAACAATATAAAACATTCTCTCATAGGAAGGGTGAGTCACTGACTCAACAGTTGGAGCATTTTTCCTGTTTGATCTCTGAGCTGAAAATGGTCAAACATGAATATACTAATAGCCAGATGAACAACAGATTCCTCAGATCACTACCTAAGAGATGGGACACATATACCATTGTCCTACGCTCCAGGGCAAATCTGGATAGCCTATCTCTCACCCAACTCCATGGGAAACTGCTTACATTTGAAAGAGAGATAGAGCAGAAAAGGAAACTGGCATCATCAGGAAAGCTCATTGACTTTGTAGCTGCATTTATCTCTATTAGAGAGGCAAATGTAGCTTTAATAAATCAAAATCTTGAGCTTGAGCAAACCCTTTCCAAAAGAAAAGCTGAGTATGAGTCTGTCCTTAAAGACAAAGATGATGAGATTTATAAGCTTAAATGCCAATTAAATGATGAAAAGGCTAAGCTAGAGGTCATTCTTGAGAACCACAAAGAACTCAAAGAAAAAATTGCAGTTACCCAAGTTGAGTGTGACCGCTGGGTATCGTCCTGCAAGAGATTTGAAATGCTGCTCAGCAAGCAATCTGCTTCGAATGTGAAGTTTGGAATAGGTTACAATCACATTGCACCACCTACAGATTTACTCCAAAATCAATAGTAAAACCTGAAGGTGAAAGTAATTTCAAACCACATCATCATGTGCATCATCCTCAAGTGATCACCCAAAAACAAGATGAAATCAGTGTGTTGATACCTCAGCAAATCAATTGCCTGATGGTTACTACTGAGAAGCACATGAAGCTGAGTACTTCAGATGTTGTCCCTCAAAGTACCTCAAGTACTGAAGGGCAAGTCACAACATCTGAAAAGCATTTCAAATCAGCTGAAATAAAAGGATTAACAACTGCTGATGAATCTATCATACGGTCTTTCAGGACGGATAGAGAACAGCTGAAGGACAAGTCTTCAGTTGTTACAAATCCTTCAGTACTTAACACAAGTACTGAAAGGAGGAAAGTACTAAAGAGACACCTTCAGTAGTTTCCACATCAGCAGTTGATCAATCCAAGATGAAGAATAAGCCATGTGAAATATGTGGTAAATTCAATCATCTTTCTGATGAATGTTGGTACAAAAAGGGTTCCATACTCAACAGAGATAAGCTCATTAAAATCAAGATGGATGAAATGAAAAATGATTTTGAGACCAAGTTTGTACCACAGTCATCCCAATATGAAACCCAAGCCTTCATCCAAATCCAGAAAGAAGGATAGGGTTTATCATAAAACAGCTGATAGTGCTCCTCATGACAAACATCAGACTAAGTCTGTGAATTTCAAAGAGGAAATGGTGGGTCACAGGAACTCATCAAAAGGAAGTACTGATATGTCACAAGAGCTGAAAGCTTTAGCTACAAATCAGACACAACTTGTTATGATGGTTCAGCAATTGTTGCGGAGAGTTAACCAACTAGATGCACCTGTGATCAAACCACTGAAAAGGCATTCCAAGCCCAAATCCAAGGAATCCATTTCAGCACCATCTCTACCTTCATCAGCTGTTAATCATGAGAAACAAGTTATGGTTAAATCTGTTGATGAAAACAGACCCAAAACCAAAAAGGTTTGGGTCTCAAAACCTAACTAGTTCTTTATGATAAATGCAGGGTTCTTTAGCATGCCAAAGGAGCATCTGGTATGTAGACAGTGGAGGATCTATGCATATGACTGGAAGTAGTTCTCTTCTTAATGACTACTCTCAAGGAAAGAAGGGATTTGTTTCATTTGGAAATGATGCTAAGGGTTACAAATCAGATTTGATGATGTTAACCATGTTAAAGAGGGAGACTACTTGTTAAGATGGTCAGGAAAGGGAAGGTCTCATCTCAATGGAAATTCTTGCTCCATGTGGTTATCCACAGCTTATCAAACAAGCATGATGGACGGGACCAGATTCCTGAAGATCTCGCCTTCATTTTTCATGGGATGGTTTCGGGGGTCAAGTTCAGGTATTCTCAGTTTGTTTATACTAATCTGCTTGCAAACTTGGACTCCTTAGAGTATTACATGTTCCTTATATATGTTCAGTACATTCTTAACTATGAATTGGGCTCACAGTTAAAGGGAACATGTAATATTCTTAAACTGGGACAGATGAAGCCCAGCATCTTTAAAATTTTGAGAGATCCCATTGTTGGCTTCTCTGGGGTAGAAACAACCCTTGCTCCAAAAATGTTAGAGCTCATTGCTCAAGGTGACAACCTAGCAGCACCAGCTAGTGTTGAACCCACACCTTCTACTTCCCAACCACCTCAACAGCCACAAATCACCCTCACTACCAAAGAAAATCCAAACGAACCCCTACTTAGACTATTCAGTCTATGGAGGCCCCCATAAAATCACCCACACAGGAAGAAGTGGACACTAGAGCTCCTATTTCTCTTGAGGAGTAAACCACTCCCATTACTTCAATGATCAGTGCTGAGGTTCTTCATGCTCAGCCTAATGAACTCATAAGCCCAAATGCCTTAAACCATCACTCTGAGTCTTAATACTCAAGTGAATAACCTTCAGGGGACAGTTACCATCCCCAGCCTTTGGACTTAAACCAACCAATCCCCAACCTTGACTTCTACACTGATGAAGATCTAGGTTTCAGTGAGTACCATGATTCTCTCTTATTTTCCCCTACTCAAACAGAGATGAGTGCTTCTAAGGTTCTTATTTCTAGCCCACATCAGTCACCTACTACTGAGGTGGACACTCCTAAACCTGTTCAGGATGTCCATATGGAAGAGGCTCTCACTTTTGAAAGAGATTCCATCACTAAGACCTCAACCATGGCAACTCAGCCCACTGACATCTCAAATGAGGTTGCCAGTGAGTAGAGGTAATCCAGCAGCCAAAAACCAGAAGCTGATGGTGAGAGAGAGGACTCTGGTCCAATCATCTAATCCCTTAATGATTCTTCTGATGAAGATGAGGGGAATTTAAGACTAAAGGTTCAAAAACTGTCTAAAACATGTACCTATTTAGTCCCCAAGGTCAGTCACCTTGAATCTCAAGTGACTACATTGCAAAATAGTGTCAATGATTAGCAACTTGAGATTTCTTATCTTAAGGACCAACTAGTTGGGAGACCTTTAAAAGGAGCTCAACCAGGAACACAAGAACCTGTGAATGTGATTGACCTAACTCCTAGCTCACCTATGCAAGTGGGTGATGCTACCAAAAAGGGGGAGAAAGTCATTACAATGATAGAACCTAGGAGTTCTTCAGAGAGTGGACATTAAGGACTCACCATCCTCACTTGCAATTGTGCACACTCAGCAACTTCCTCAAGTTCACATTGATGTGGACTACATGGACTCCTTTATACAGAGTCTATTTGAGGTAGGGATACCAAGGGCTATGTCATCTCCACCATCTTCAAATCACATCATTGGGTGGAGGTATGACAGTAATAGAAGAGCCCTAATCATCATTAGAGTTCAAGGCAGCAAGATATCTTCAACTTTCAACCTTGAATTTCTATGAAGGTCTAGATTTAGTCAATATGCCACTTGTCAATACAAGCCAATCAAGACAAGCTAACAAGTTTGCTCAAAGAATCCAAGACCGGATCACTACAGAGTTCAGCTTTACAAGAAGACTAAGGCAATCAGGCAACGTCATCGATCAACTGGATGTTGAGGCAGACCCTAAGATTAGTTTCATAGGGGAAACCTTGACTGAAGGCCCAGTGACAGAACCTAAGAGCCATGTCTCATCACCAAAAACTGTTGTAGAGCTTAATACCCTTTTTGAGACACCTGCTGGTGAAGGTGCTTCTTAACCTCTCTCTTGCCAGAGCTTGGAAGCTACACCAAGCAATAAAGACCAAAGCTCTGTCCACCCTGAGTCACAAAGGTTTGTGAGTGACAAAAGGAAAAGAAAAATGACTTCTGAGGAGATCGAGGAGGAGAATAGATAGAGGAAAAGGAAGCTGAGGGGAGAAAGTTCCTCTTCTGAGTCTGCAAGACTCATGGAGTTTGCTATCAAGGTTGCCCCCAGACTAGATACTCAGAATGATGAGTTAAGGGCATTGAGGATAAACTACCTGCAGACAAGGAACTATGACATAGACAATGTCATTTATCTCCCCTTGGAGGAACTAAATGAACTGGTTGACATGGAAAGGTCAAAGGAGAAGAAAGAGGCAGGTGATGCAGAGCTACTGGTACAAATCAAAGAAGACAGAAGAAAGAAAAGATTGTACAAGCATGTTCTTACTCTCTCCCTAGTCCAAGAAAGTCTGCACATGAGGATGTGGTTCAACAAGAACCTCATGTAGACACAGAAGAAGAAATGATCAAGATGATCAACTACCTAAGTGCCATAGGCCTCTATTAGGCAGATGCACTTCTTTCTTTATCCTATGACTATATTGTGTTTGAGTACCTCAAACAACTTGAACTTGAGATAGTCAAGGAAAGAAAGAAAACCAAAAGGAACCTAAGGGAAGAAGCTTCTAAGTCAAGAGCCATCATCCAGAAAAACATGAAGAAATCTGCAGATAGACAGAGGATGATGAGCTTCTTGAAGCTGTATTCTTCGAAAGGAGACTTGGCCCATGTCTCCATCCACTATGGATGAGCATATCATGATGATCAAAAAGAAGATAAAGAGTGGACAGCTGGTTGATTTACATTCCATTCCAAGTCAAGCTCCACTTGAAGTGGAGGTGAAGGTTGAACAACCAGAGACAACACAACCTGGACCTCCTGCTGAATCTCAGCAAGCTTCATCTTCTGATCCAAAACAGTGTCAACCTCCCTCTCATCTAAACCTGTGAGAGTGGAAGGCCCAACTAAGAAAGACAATGAAGATCAATCAGGTGCTGCAGGCTAATCTTCTCAGTTAAAAGTAACAAAGAGATAGAAAAGGATGGCTTCTAAACCAAAGCCAAAGAAGAAGAAAGAAACATCCTTTTCTGAACCTCAGGATGAGTCAGAACATCCTGAGGATTTGTAGCCAGAGGATGCTCCATCATCTCCCATTCTAATAGATCCTCTAGCTTCAGAAAGATCCATCATGTCCTGGACATACACTACAAATCCAGAAAGGTGGCATGTCATTAAAGATCATGGCATTAAGAACGTCTACACATGGCAAGACATGTTCAATCTGCCTATGCATGATCTCTTTGACATGAGAAGAACTTTGATAATCTGAAGGATCCTGATCATCTTATGAAGAAAGGGTTGGTTATTATCCCGATGAAGACTGTCGATATCTGAAGTCTTGTAAGTGCTTTGGTAGCATCAGTCTAGGGGGAGTTTGTAGAGATTATATGAAGAGGCTGAAGCAACCAAACACCCAAAGTCATTCTGCATACATGCTTCACAAGTACTGAAGAAGAAGGCTTTGGAAGTTTCACACAAGCAATAGAAATATTCTAAGTGTGAAATCTTCCAAAGCCAAGACCAATATCTTCCGAAGCTAAAGATGATGTTTTCCGAACGTTTAGAGACATTGTCTTCCGAAGCTCAACTCTTGAAGACAGATTTCTTCCGAAGACTTTTAACAACATGCTTTATCTGATGTACTTTTCCATAAAGCTGGACCCATTTCCGCTGCAACTCTATAAAGTCACCAACTTACATGAGTTGGTGAAAAGGTCCATGCTTTTGGTAACTATACATTGAGGTCTTGAGTCTGTAAAATTTCTACTTCACGTACTTTATCTTTTTTGTAATAGATAAGGATGTGAGCTATGGCATGTCATAGTCATAAGTCAAAAGGCAATCTGCTTTTTGACTCTACAATTGATTTTGTTTTGTGTCTAGTCAGTTGTTTCCGGTTGGCTTTCATAGTATGGCCGGCTGTAGGATGTAGTATAAGTATCTCATGTTCTTATAACTTTATTTTATGCTTTGTAACACTTGTAATAGAACATTGAGAATGCAATATAATACAACCTTGAAAAGCATCTCCTTGTGTATCTTGCTCTTGTGTTCTGTCTCTTAATTACTTGTGTTCTTAGTGTCTTTACTTGTGGTTAATCCAGTTCACTGTTTGATTAAGTTGAGTTACTCTCCTCTTTGTGTTGTTGTGTTGTAAGTGACCACCCTTCACCAGCTTCAATAATCAATTGTACTGGCCATATGTCAAGCCTGTAAATAGAATATTAAGATTAACATGATGTAACCCTTTCCAACCCAGATTTCCAACTTTGTGTATTTTGATCATTTTAATTTATAGAAAGAGAATTTTATGAGAATTTGATTTTGTTCTTATGATTATTGATCATTTTGATTCCACCATGATGTTTTCAATAGCGACCCTCGCTATATTTGATCCATCAAAATCCATCCAGACAAACAACACCAAAAAAATGCTCCCTGTTCTTTCTTGAAAGCCGGAGTGTATTTTCGAGTTATTTTCCAAAAGGGTGTAAATGGGAAAAATATTTTATCAAAATGGGTGTTTTGAAAAGTACTTATTAGAATGGTTTTTTTTTCTTTTTTTCTTCTCTTCTTTATTTCAACTAATCTTATAATTTAGTTTTTGAATCTTTTTTATGTTAACTAATCTTTTATTTTAACTAATCTTAAAATTATTTAACTAATCTTATTATTTTTAAGGAAAAATGTGCCTTTTTTTCTATGCCACTTTTAGTATACTAAATATGCATTGTTTGTTTGCTTAACTCTTACTGTTAACAAAAATTAATGGAAATTTATTGCTAAACTGTGTTAAATAAATGTTCATTTTGTTCAAAAGTAGTATAGCCACAGTACTTGATGAAATAGATCACCGGATTATTTGAAATTGTGGGAGCATATTTTTTAAAGACACAAGCTAATTAATAAAATATATAAGAGTAAATTATATTTTTCGTCCTTTAACTTTATAGAAAATTTCAGAGATTTTCCTTAAAATAAGGAAATTACAGTAATTGTCCTTTACATTTAAAATTTATTACTTGTTTAGTCCTTTCCTTTAACGGGCGTTAAAATTTTCAGTTAAGTTCAGTCACATGCCATGCACATGAGGGTAATTCTTATTTACCTCATTAGAAAATACATAAATACTAAAACCCATCCATCTCACCCACCCTACACCATCTCTTTCTCTTTCTCTCCTTCAATGGCGGTTGTGACCGGAGGTGGTAGCGGTTGTGACCGGAGGTGGTAGCGGTTGTCACCGGAGGTGGTAGCAGTTGTGACCGGAGGTGGTAGCGGCTTCGATGGTGGCTTCAATGGTGGTCACTGGTGGTGGTTGCGGTGGTGGCTACGTTGGTGGCTGCCAGTGGTAGCTACGGTGGTAGCTGCGGTGGTGGCTACGATGGTGGCTACCGGTGGTGGCTAGCGGTGGTGGTTGCGGCCGATGGTAGTTGGGGATAATGGTGTAGGGTGGGGTGGGATGAGTTGAGTGGGAGGCTGCTTTAGGGATTCATGGTGGTTGGTGGTTACATCTATTTTTTAGTGGTTCAAGAGGCTCACGGTGATTGTGACTGGAGGTGGTGGCGGCTTCGGTGGTGGCTTCAATGGTGGCCATCGGTGGTGGTTGCGGTGGTGGCTACGTTGGTCGCTGTCGGTGATAGCTGTTGTGGTGGCTACGATGGTGGCTACCGGTGGTGGCTAGCGATGGTGGTAGTACAGGACAGGCCAATGGTGGCTACAGGTGGTAGCTGTATGTATTATGTATGTATGTATATATATGAGAGAGAGAGTAGAGAGATATTGATGGGTTTTTGTATTTTTTTTTGTTTCTTTCAATTTGTTTATTTAATTTGTAAATTAGTTACATTAAATGACAAAATTGCCCTCATGTGCATGGCATGTAACTGAACTTAACTGGAAATTTTAACGCCCGTTAGAGGAAAGGACTAAACGTGTAACGAAATATAAACGTAAAGGACAATTACTGTAATTTCCTTAGTTTAAGGACAATTTCTAAAATTTGCTATAAAGTTAAAGGACGAAAAATATAATTTACTCAATATATAATTTTTATGTTTAGTGATCTGAGGTTTAATTTGCAAATAACATCTATAATCATAGTTTTTATTATTGTATTGATGTTGAGACCATAGAGAGTCGTACGTCATGTCATTTAGTTTTAAATGTTCTTATTTCCTTTTTAAAGTTTATTTAGATGATTATTTTAGTTGTTACTTTGTAATTTGGTTTGATTAAATAATAAAGAGAAAAGGATTATCATAAGTTAGAAAAACTAAAAACAAACTATAATGAGTTAGACTGAATAAAATAAATAAAAGTTGAGAATATGTTTAAGAATAACATATATAAAAAATAACAATTGTAAGAGTAGTTAAAGAAAAATAAAAAACACCCATATTAGTAAATAATTTTCAAACTAGAAATAAGCTTCCTGCATTGTGTTGAAGGTGTAAAACCGTGTGAAATAAGACAAATATCACAGCAGCGCTAACGACCACCAACACTTAAGTCGTGGTGCGTTAATACGAATAACTTAGACCAAAACGTAAAACATAGAAAAATATAAGTAAGTCGATCTAAGATCGGTGCCTTGTGACTAACCCTTCAAACGGGAAAATAGAGGTAAAAATATTGAAACACGCACACACATTGTGTTATGTTAACTTAACAAATTTAGAATAAAACGTAAAGCGAAACGTAAAAATGTTCAATTATATATGCATGTTGTGTCGTGTTAACTTGCAAAACTTAGAACGAAAGGTAAACGGATATTTGTGAAATATGAAAAGTATAGTGCAACAAAGTTGAAAATATAAAAGTTGTGAGATTAGATTACAAAATATTAAGATTTTTGGGTTAAAAAGTTAAAAAAGGCAAATTTGAGAAGTTCAATTATAAAAAATGAAAAATTTTATGTTAAAAGTGAAAATTCAATTTAAAAAAAACCTCTATGCATTAAATACAATACTATTATACATAAAAGAGTTAACATCTATAACTTATAATAAAAGAAGGTTTTTTGAAGCCACGTATCATCATTTTAGCACATCATATCACACGTGTTATTATTCTAGCATATTAAAAAAATTATTTCCCGTCTTTCTCTCATAATAAATACGTAAATCATCACAACAATCAATCTGACTTTCCTCTATTACTAAATATGTTTAATAAATATATTTATATTTGGGTTTTTTGTCTTTCTCATATTCAATAATAATTATTTTAAACAACTAAATTAAACTATCAAAAATCTAAAATATAAATTATTTTTATTTTAACAATTTATTAATACATAAAAAAATTTATGATTTCAACTATATTTTATCTTAAAGATAAAGTAATAATTTTCAATTTCATTATTTGTTATAATTTTCAAATATTAATTATATTTTTATTTCATCAAAAACTTATAACATCTACAAAAATAAAATATTTATAAAACAAATGATTTTAACATTTTTATTTTTTCACCCATGTAATCCTGGGCTCTAACCTATTTAGTACAATATAAATCAACAATTTTGGTAAATATTTTTTCCAACTACACTATCTTGAAAAAAAAACTCAATTTATGTGTACATCATAAGCATTAACCTAAACTAAGCATCGACTACGATTGTACTTGAACTTATCTCAGATTTTAACATATACACGTCCAATGACAACATGACAATGATCGTTACCTATTAAATATATAAATGTATCTACAATTTTATATGTTTTTGTAACAATATTAATCTTTTATCATTTCTAATTTAAAAATAATAATAAATAAAGTTTATTTCCTTTATAATTTTGTAATGCTATATTGATTATTTAATTATTAATAATAATAACAATAATAATATAATATAATAATAATATAATAATAATAATAATATAATAATAATAATAGTAATAATAATAGTAGTAATAATAATAATAGTAGTTGTAGTAATAATAATAATATAACAGTAATAATAATAATAATAATATAGTAGTAATAATTAATAATAATAATAATAATATAATAATAATAATATAATAATAATAATAATAATATAATAATAATAATCATTATAATAATAATTATAATAATAATAATAATAAAAGTAGTAATAATAATAGTATAATAATAATAATAGTAGTAGTAGTAATAATATAATAGTGATAATATAATAATACTAATAATAATAGTAATAATAATAATATAATCATTATAATAATATAATAATAATTATAATAATAATAATAATAATTAATATAATAGTAATAGTAATCATAATAATAATCATAATAATAATAATAATAATAATAGTATAATAATAATAGTAATAGTAATAATAGTAATAGTAATAATAGTAATAGTAATAATAATATAATAATAATGATAATAATAATAATAATAATAACAACAATAACATAATAACAATAACAATAATAATAATAATAACAATAATAACAATAACAATAACAATAATAATAATAATAATAATAACAATAACAATAATAATTATAATAATAATAATCATAATAATAATAATAATAATAATATAATAATAATAATATAATAATAATAATAATAATAATAATAATAATTGTAGAGATTAATGAAGAGGCTAATGCAACTCAACATCCAAAGTCTATCCTCCATACTGCACAAGTGCATTAAAGAAGAATGCTTAGGAAGTTTCACACATGCAACTGAAATATTCTAAGTGTGAAATCTTCCGAAGCCAAGACCAATATCTTCCGAAGCCAAAGATGAAGTCTTCCGAAGCCTTAGAGACAAAGTCTTCCAAAGCTTAAACTCATGAAGACAGATTTCTTCCAAAGACTTTTGACACATGCTTTATGTGATGTACTATTCCATAAAGCTGGACACCTTTCCGCTGCATCTCTGTAATGTCACCAACTTAGATGAGTTGGTGAAATGGTCCATGCTTTTGGTAACTGTACATTGAGGTCTTGAGTCTGTAACTTTTTACTTTATGTACTTTATCCTTTTTATAATAGATAAGGATATGAGCAATGGCATGTCATAGTCACTAGTCAAAAGGCAATCTGCCTTTTGACTCTACAATTGATTTTCTTTGTGTCTAGTCAATTATATCCAGCTGGCTTTCAAAGTATAACCGGCTGTAGGATGCAGTATAAGTATCTTATATTCTTGTATCTTTCCAATATGCTTTGTAACACTTGTAATAGAACATAGAGAACGCAATATATTGCATCCTTGAAAACCATACACTAGTGTTCTATTGTTCTGTCTCCTATATTACTTGTGTTCTTGGTGTCTCATTTGTGGTTAATCTAGTTTACTGTTTGATTAAGTTTGGTTAATCTCCTCTTTGTTGTGTTGTGTTGTAAGTGACCCCCTTCACCGGTCCTACATTTGGTACCAGAGCTTTCAGGATCTTGATATAAGATCTCACCATCTTAAGATTCCTCACATACACAAATACTCAACTTTTCAAATGGCAGCCATTTCTAAGACTGATATGGAAACTGGAACCATGAACAAGTCCTTACTGATCAATCTTGATGAGTTTGATACCTGGTGTTTGAGAATGGAAGGTTTCATCAGGTGTTTTGATTCAAGAATATGGGAGTCTATTTATAGAGATTAATGAAGAGACTGATGCAACCTAAACATCTTTAGTCTTTCCTGCATGCTACACAAGTGCATTAAAGTGGAATGCTTCGGAAGTTTCACATGTGCAACAGAAATACTCTAAGTGTGAAATCTTCCGAAGCCAAGACCAATATCTTCCGAAGCCAAAGATGAAGTCTTCCGAAGCCTCAGAGACAAAGTCTTCCGAAGCATCAAGTTCATGAAGACAGATTTCTTCCGAAGACTTTTAGTAACATGCTTTATCTGATGTACTGTTCCATAAAGCTGGACACCTTTCCGCTGCAACTCTGCAAGTCACCAACCAACATGGTTTGGTTAAAAGGTCCATGCTTTTGGTAACTGTACATTGAGGTCTGAGTCTGTAACTTTCTACTTTATGTACTTTATCCTTTTTGTAATAGATAAGGATGTGAGCTATGGCATGTCATAGTCACTAGTCAAAAGGAAATCTGCCTTTTGACTCTACAATTGATTTTGTGTGTGTCTAGTCAATTGTATCCAGCTGGCTTTCAAAGTATAGCCGGCTGTAGGATGTTGTATAAGTATCTCATGTTCTTGTACCTTTCTATTATGCTTTGTAACACTTGTAATAGAACATAGAGAAAGCAATATACTGCATTCTTGAAAACCATACACTTGTGTTCTTTATGTTCTGTCTCTTACATTACTTGTGTTCTTAGTGTCTTATCTTGGTTAATCCAGTTTACTGTTTGATTAAAGTTTGGTTAATCTCCTCTTTGTGTTGTTGTGTTGTAACTCACACCTTTCAACGATCCTGCATTTGGTATCAGAGCTTTCAGCCTCTTGATATAAGATCTCACCATCGTAAGATCCCTCACACACACAAATACCAAACTTTTCAAATGGCAGCCATTTCCAAAACTGATATGGAAATTGGAACCATGAACAAGTCCCCACTGATCACTCTTGATGAGTTTGACACCTAGTGTTTAAGAATGGAAGGTTTCATCAGGTCTCTTGATTTAAGAATGTGGTAGTCTATTGAGAATGGACCTTTCATACCCAACAACTCACCAAAGGTCCTTTCATCACCTTCCTAGAGACACCAAGGGAGAACTACACTCAAGGAAGCCCATTCCAAGAGACAAGCTCTTCTCAAGCATTTGTGTCTTCTGATGAAAGCTGTGGCAACTCTCTTTTCACTCTTGAAGACCTGGACTGTATCCATCCAGATGATCTGGAGTACATGGAAATAGTCCAGCAGATGGCTCTTCTCACTCACAGAACCAAGAAGTTCTACAAGAGGACTGGAAGGAAATTCCCAAGCAATGCAACCAGTGGAAAGTTTGGACTGGACAAAGGCAAAGTCAAGTGTTACAACTGTAACTTGATGGGCCATTTTGCCAGAGAGTGTAAGGCACCCAGAACCAATGGTGGCCAAACACAATCCAGACCAAACTACACTGACAAATTTCTCCATAATGAGAAGTCAAAGCAGCAAGTTGCTGTTGATGTTGAAGAAGGAGGCTTTGACTGGAGCTTTCAGGTGGAAGATGCTTCCCCAAACCAAGCACTGATGGCAGATCATGATGAAACCAAGGTATTAGAACATCTTTGTACTCCTGAATGCATTGCTAAAGTTAATAGGTACAGGTCCTATAACTTGGAACTGAGATCTGATGTTAAGTCCTTAAATATTTTAAAATCTAATTTTAGAAAGTCTGAAAATGATTATAAGCTAAAAATAGAGGACTTAGAGAAAACCATTTCAGTTCTAAAACATGAACACACAGATTTTAGGACTCAAATTGAAGATCTCATAACCAAGTTAACTGAGTGCCAGGCTGAGCTTGTGATCAGCAAAGCCAGTGCAGAAAATAGTATTCTTGAAGAAGAGACCTTTAAGAACATGATATCCTTATCCCTGCACAACAAAGTGTGCTATCAAAATAGACAGGGACTGGGATCCAATGAGATAGCTCCTTCACACACAATCTTTTCAGTAAGATCTCTTAGGTGTGGAACTTGTGAAGATGAGCTTCCTCTCATAGATCCTATGAGTGAGGAGGATGAAGAAGAGATAGTGAAGAATCCCTCTACTAAGAGTGAAGAAGAGGATTCCAAGAAGGGCCACTATCCTTCTGAGGAGAAAGTGATGACTGTGATGACCAAGTCCATGAGAAAGAACTTGATCAGAAAGAGCAAAAGAAAGGCAAGGAAGGCTCAAGAGATCAAGGCTACTTTTGACTCTAAGCAAAAACAAGTTTTTATTTCTGCAGGGTTTAAAGTGGTAGGGACTGAAGGCATCAACCAAAACTCTGCTAAGAGTTCTGGTTTTTGCTCAACTCATCTCAACAGCAAGAAAAAGACTGATCTGTTGTGTACCACTGCTGCACAGCCTGGTCCATCAAACTCCAAGCATAGTTCTCAGCCCAAGAGGACTGTCTCAGCATCTGCAAAGATGAAGGTGGAGAAGGGAAGTGACCAAAGACAGTCTTACTCTCAAGACAAGGCTCTTGTGAAGAAGAAGATGAATTGTGTTATGTGTGACAGCACCACTCACATTGCAAAGGATTGTCCTTTCAATCCTAAAGGTACTGTCCATATGGCCAAAACAAAGACTTCAAAGAGTTCAAAGAAGATTCAGGCTTCGAAAGGAAAACTAGTTTCCTTCAGAAGTTTCAAATCTAACAAGAAGGGAAGTGGAAAATTCTCTTCGGAAGAACATTTGGTCTCGGAAGAAAGGAGTTCTTCCGAAGCACTGAAGTCTGCTGCAGTGTTTGCAGAATCTTCCGAAGGTTCACTCATCAAAACTTCTAAAACTCCAAAAGTTTCTAAAGTTTTGAAGGTCAAGTCCAAGACTCCAAAGGTGGTGTGGATGTCTAAGAAAGACCAAGTGACTGAGATTTCTCCATCAACAACAGCTCAAGATCCTCTTAGTACAACCATAGGATCTATTACTGTTGAATTACCTTCTGAAAATAAGCCCAAGACAAGCAAGGCTTGGGTCTCCAGATGTAACTAATCATTCTCTTTTGTGCAGGGACAGCTGAAGACAGATAGAAATGTTTGGATCATAGACAGTGGCTGCTCCAGGCACATTACTGCTAATAGGTCACTACTCCAGAACTTTGAAAGGATTGATGGAGAACCTGTTGCTTTTGGAGGAGATGAAGGTGGTTACAGTTTCTGGAAGGGGCAAGGTCACAAATGGTAAGCTCAACATCGAAAAGGTAAACTTTGTTAAGGAGCTTGGATACAATCTTCTGAGTGTATCTCAATTTTGTGATCAGAGTCATAATATGCTCTTTACTGAGCATGAGTGCATTGTTCTTAAGCCTGGTGTGGTCATTCCTCATGAGCATATCCTGCTTAGAGCCCCCAGGAAAGGAACATGTACAAGATGGATTTGCAAGAAACCTCTCCCTCCGGAGAAGTTTCATGCTTTCTATCTAAAGCCAATAGTGATGAGTCTTTCCTATGGCATAAAAGAATGTGCCATGTAAACTTTAAGAACATGAATAAATTGATTAAGCATGATCTGGTAACTGGAATGCCAAAGAAAGAGTTTACAAGTGATGATCATTGTGTTGCATGGCTGAAAGGGAAGCAACATAAGGTATCTCATAAGCCTAGGAAATGAACTCCATCACTACACCCCTACACTTGTTACATATGGATCTCTTTGGCCCCACCAGTGGAATGAGTTTAGGAAGGACCTCATACTATCTAGTGATCACAGATGATTTTACAAGATTCACTTGGGTCTTTTTCCTTAGAACTAAGGATGAGACTCCTGAGATTCTGAAGAATTTCATCTTAAAGATTGAGAATCAGTCTGATCACAAGGTCAAAATCATAAGATGTGATCAAGGAACAGAATTCAAGAACCATACCCTTGATACATTTTGTGATGAAAAAGGTATTGCAAGACAATTTAGTGCTCCCAGGACTCCTCAGCAAAATGGTGTTGCTGAGAGGAGAAACAGAACACTGATTGAAGCTGCAAGAACCATGTTGTCTGACTCTAAACTACCCATCACCTTCTGGGCAGAGGCAATCAACACTACCTGCTATGTGCAGAATAGAGTTTTAGTAGTTAAGACTCATGGCAAGACTCCTTATGAACTTTGGCAGAAGAGAAAACCTTTCATTGGTTTTCTCAGGTCATTTGGATGTCCTTGCACCATCTTGAATACCAAAGATCAAATTGCCAAGTTTGCTGAGAAATCAGATGATGGACACATTATTGGATATTCTTCCCAAGCTCAGGCTTATAGAGTGTACAATCTCAGAACTAGAATAGTTGAGGAGTCAGCCAATGTGACCTTCAATGAACACACACCATGTGTTGCTGGTTCTGGTCCAGATTGGCTATTTGATCTTGATTTGGTTACCAACTGTTTTATCAAATCTTGTGAGAATGTTTCAGGATCTGCAGAAAATTTAAATACAGATGATTCTGATCCAAGATTTGAGCTAGGAAGACCTTCAAGTCATACATCTTCAGCTCCAGTTGGAACTACTTTTGCAAATGAGGTTTCCATCAGCATAACAATGACAAATTCAGCTAATATATCTGGTATGCCTTCAAATTCCAGCTCAGAGGCTCTACAACCAGATAAGAACACCTCAAATGTGAAAGGCAACAATGGTGATGGTGACAGTGACCAAGAATTTCTTGATGCCACTAACCACACCATAGATGAGAACATCAATGATGTCACACACTGCTTGGATCAAGTTTCACTTGAAAAGTGTGCTGATGTGGTGGGCGAAACATCTATGCCAGATCAAAAATTTTCTAATTTAGATCTTTCTCAACAACTTGTTGTGATTCCTCAACTTAGGATCCACAAGTCTCATCCTACCACAAACATCATTGGAGATGTTGGCTCCGAGGTAAAGACAAGAGGACAAACCCATGAAGCAAATATTTGTCTTCACTCTTGTTTTCTATCCCAGATAGAGCCAAAGAAAGTTGAGGAAGCTCTAAAGGATGGAAGTTGGGTTGAAGCTATGCAACAAGAGTTGCTTCAATTCAAAAGACAGAAAGTTTGGAACCTTTGTCCTCTTCCTTTTGGGAAGACAACCATAGGAACCAAATGGATGTTTAGGAACAAGAAAGATGATAGAGGCAATATCATCAAGAACAAAGCTAACTGGTTGTTCAAGGATACACACAAGAAGAAGGGATTGACTACACTGATGTCTTCGCTCCAGTGGCAAGATTAGAAGCTGTTAGGATATTCCTGGCATTTGCTGCATCCAAGAACTTCAAGGTCTTTCAACTTGATGTGAAATGTGTCTTTTTATATACAGTGATAGATGAAGAGGTTTATGTTAAACAGCCACCTGGTTTGGTAGATCCTGATCATCCTGATTATGTCTGCAAGCTTGATAAAGCTCTCTATGGGTTACATCAGGCACCCAGGAAGTGGTATGAAACACTGTCTGAGTATCTATCTAAACATGGATACAGGAGAGGTACTATAGATGGAACTCTCTTCATCAAAGGATAAGGAAAAAACATATTGCTAGTTCAAGTATATGTGGATGGCATCATCTTTGGTTCAACTAATCCAAAGCTCTGCAAAGACTTTGAGAAGCTGATGAAGACAGATTTGAAATGAGCGCCATAGGGGAACTCAATTTCTTTCTGGGAATTCAAGTGAAGCAAGTTGAAGATGGCATCTTCATAAGTCAGTCAAAGTATGTTCAAGACATACTCAAAAGGTTCAATATGACTGACTGTAAGATTGCTAAGACACCCATAGCCAGAAACCACTCCCTTGGTCCTGATCTTGAGGGGGAGTGTGTATATGAACACTTATACAGGGCTATGATTGGGTCTCTTATGTATCTTACTGCTAGCAGGTCTGATATCATGTTTGCTACATGCATATGTGCAAGATATCAAGCCAACCCTAAGATGTCTCACCTTATCACTATCAAAAGGATTCTAAGATACCTCAAAGGTGCATCAACACTTGGTCTATGGTATCCCAAGAATTCTGAGGCATTATCATCAAGAACAAAGCAAGACTAGTTGTTCAAGGGTACACACAAGAAGAAGGGATTGACTACACTAATGTCTTTGCTCCAGTAGCAAGACTGGAAGCTATTAGGATATTCCTGACATTTGCTGCATCCAAGAACTACAAGGTCTTTTAGCTTGATGTAAAATGTGCCTTTCTATTTGGAGTGATTGATGAAGACGTATATGTCAAATAGCCACCTGGTTTTGTAGATCTTGATCATCCTGATTATGTCTGCAAGCTTGACAAAGCTCTTTATGGACTGCATCAGGCACCCAGGAAGTGGTATGAGACACTGTCTGAGTATCTTTGCAAACATGATACAGGAGAGGTACCATAGATGGAACTCTCTTCGTCAAAGGACAAGGAAATGACATTCTGCTAGTTCAAGTGTATGTGGATAACATCATTTTTGGTTCAACTAATCCAAAGCTCTGCAAAGACTTTGAGAAGCTGATGAAAGACAGATTTGAAATGAGTGCCATGGGGGAACTCAATTTCTTTCTCAGAATTCAAGTGAAGCAAGTTGAATATTGCATCTTCATAAGTCAGTCAAAGTATGTTCAAGACATACTCAAGAGATTCAACATGACTGATTGTAAGATTGCTAAGACACCCATAGCCAGAAACCACTCCCTTGGACCTGATCTTGAGGGGGAGTGTGTAGATGAACACTTATACAGGGCTATGATTTGGTCTCTTATGTATCTTACTGCTAGCAGGCCTGATATTATGTTTGCTACATGCATTTGTGCAAGATATCAAGCCAACCCTAAGATGTCTCACCTTATCACTGTCAAGAGGATTCTTAGATACCTCAAAGGTGCCTCAACACTTGGTTTATGGTACCCAAAGAATCATGATTTCAATCTGTATGCTTATACAAATAGTGATTATGGTGGTTGCAACATGACTGCAATGTCTACATCTGGAGGATGTCAGTTCCTTGGTAGAAGGGTTGTCTCATGGCAATGCAAGAAACAATCCTGTGTCTCTACATCAACTGTTGAAGCTAAATACATGGTTGCTGCAAGCTGCTATGCTCAAGTGCTACGGATTTAGAATCAAATGCTGGACTATGGGTTAAACTTCAAGGAGACTCTCATTCACATAGACAACAACAATGCTATTTCAATCATAGAGAATCCTGTGCAGCACTCAAGGACCAAACACATCAATATCAGGTATCATTTAATGAGAGATAACCATGAAAAGGGATTAATTAAACTAGTCAAAGTTCACACAGATGAATAATATGTTGATTTATTTATAAAGGCTTTTGATTAACAGATATTTAAATATCTAATATCAGCTATTGGGATGATCAACTTTGAGTAGGTTTTTCTTAAAACTAATTCTTATTATTTCTTAAAATATGTGTGTCCTAAGTTGTCTAGTTCATCACTTTCATAAGCTCATGTTTTCTCTGGATAAAATTATCTTATTGAAGACTTTCCTTAGATTTTTGAAAATTTTTGATCCTTCGGAAGTTATGCTTTTAATTTCGGAAGCAAATCATGCCTTCAAAATAAATAATTGTCTAAGAAGTTTACCTTTGGAAGAGGTTTTTAATCTATCTTCCTAAGCTTAAATACTTGTCTCAGACACTTATTCATTTTTAAGGACTATTTTCTTCCGAAGCAAAATTAACTCTCGGAAGCTTTGTGTTTTATATACAAAGCAATCAAGTTTTAATTTCTCTTTCAAAGCAAAATTTTCAAAACTCTCAGGAAATTCTTCTAAAGTCATTCTAGCTTCGGAAGCTTTTTAATTAAAACTTCCAAAAATAATTTACCTTCGGAAGCTTTTTAATTAAAACTTCCGAAAATAATTTACCTTCGGAAGCTTTTTGATTTCCAAGAAACCTACTTTTTGAGCAAAAGTAAACTACTTTTTCAGAGGTGGGACCGACATCCAGATTTCAAAGTTTATCCTCTTTCATTAAACTTTACCTGAAATCCTTCTAACATATAAACCCAACGGTTTCCCCCTCTCTCTATCATATGTTCTTTCTCCATACCTAAAACCCAAATTCTCTCTGAAATTTCTTTCTTACTTCTTTCTTCATCCTTAAGCCACCTCACAATAGCCAATCTTGCTCACAGAAATGATCCCCAACTTTACCATGCAGCTACATAAGAAGCATAATCAGGTTGCTCTGTTAAGCTCTGAGAAAGATCCTCATTTTTCAAAGGTTTGTCGATTCTTAGCTTTTTCAAATTACTTTACCTCCCTAATCATTGATCCTCCACTCTATGAGGATCATCTACTTGATTTCTAGAAGACTTGCCAAGAGGTCGTAATGGACGGGGAGAAGGCACTATCTGCCACAGTGCAGGGGAGAATAGTCTTCATCACTCCGGTCATTATCAATAGGCATCTTCAGCTGGATGATGAAGAAGGTGAGGTGTTCTTCCCAAAGGAAGTTGTTAATCATTCCTTTGAGTAGATGGGATATGAAGGAGATTTCTCTTTA
Organism: Flaveria trinervia; assembly: GCA_025506515.1. Classification (NCBI taxonomy): domain Eukaryota; kingdom Viridiplantae; phylum Streptophyta; class Magnoliopsida; order Asterales; family Asteraceae; genus Flaveria; species Flaveria trinervia. The sequence continues at coordinate 78,230,836 of CM046443.1, read as the reverse complement.
AAGACCTTTAGGAAAGGGAAGGTCTCATCCTAGTGGAAATCCCTACTCCATATGGTCATCCACAACTTGTCAAACAAGCATGGTGGATGGGACCAGATTCCTGAGGGTCTCTCCTTCATCATCCATGAATGGTTCAAGGGGTCAAGTTCAGGTGTTCTCAGTTTGTTTATACCAACTTGCTTGCTAACTTAGACTCCTTGTAGATGTTTCCTAGATATGTCCAGTACATTCTTAACTATGAACTGGGTTCACAGTTAAGGGAAACATGTAACATTCTTAAACTGGAACAGATGAAGCCCGGCATCTTTAAAATACTGAGAAAGCCCACTGTTGGTTTCTCTGGGGTAGAAACATCCCTAGTCCTAAAAATGTTAGAGCTCATTATTCAAGGTGACAACCTAGCAACACAAGCTAGTGTTGAACCCACACCTATGTTTCCCTAACACCTCAACTGCCTCAAATTACCCTTACCAAAGAAAATCCAAACGAACCCCTGTTCAGACTATTCGGTTCGTGGAGGTCCCCATACACTCACCCTTACAGGCAAAAGTGGACACTAGAGCTCCCACTTCTCCTGAGGAGCAGAGCATTCCCATCTCTTCAAGGATCAGTGTTGAGGTTCCTCATGCTTAGCCTGAAGAGCTCATTAGCCCAACTTCCTTAAGCCATCACTTTGAGTCTCAACACTCAAGTGATCAACCTTTAGGGAACAGTTACCATCCCCATCCTATAGATCTCAACCAACCAATTCCCAACCTTGATTTCTATACTGATAAGATCTAGGTTTTAGTGAGTACCATGATTCTCTTTTCTTTTCCCCTACTCAAAGAGAGATGAGTTCTTATGAGGCTCCGATTTCTAGCCCCCATCAGTCACCTACTACTAGGGTGGACACTTCTGAACCTGTTCAGGATGTCAATATGGAAAAGGCTCTCACTTCTGAAAGTGATTACATCATTAAAACCTTAACCATGGCAACTCAGCCTACTATCATCTCAACTGAGACTGCCATTGAGCAGAGGAAATCCAGCAGCCAAGAACTTGAAGTTGGTGGTGAGAGAGAGGACTTTGGTCCAATCATCTCATCACCTAATGATTCTTCTGATGAAGATAAGGGAAATCTAAGACTAAAGGTGCACAGACTGTCTAAAACATGCACTTATTTAGTCTCAAAGGTCAGTCACCTTAAATATCAGGTGACTACCTTACACAACAGGATCAATGATCAGCAACTTGAGATTTCATATCTTAAGGAAAAACTAGCTGGGAGACCCTTAAGAAGAGCTCAACCAGGAACACAAGAACCTATGGATGTAATTGATCTATCGTCCAGCTCACCTATGCAAGTTGGTGATGCTACCAAAAAGGGAGAGAAAGTCATTACAGCTACAGAACCTGGGAGTTCTTCAGAGAGAGTGGACATTGAGGACTTACCATCCTCACTTGCAATGTGCATTCTCAGCAACTCCTCAATTTCATATTGATGTGGACTACATAGACTCCTTCATACAGAGTCTGTTTGAGGATGGGATACCAAGGGCTATGTCATCTTCACCATCTTCCAATCATATCATTGGGTGGATGTATGACAGCAATAGGAAAGCCCTAATCATCATAAGAGTTCAAGGGAAGCAAGAAGTCTTAAATTTAAGACTTTGAACTACTATGAAGGTCTGGATCTAGTCAACATGCCACTTGTCAATCCAAGCAAATCAAGACAAGCTGACAGGCTGGCTCGAAGAATCCAAGACAGGATCACTGTAGAGTTCAGCTTCAAAAGGAGACTCAGGCAATCAGGCAATGCCATTAGTCAATTGGATGTTGAGGCAAACCCTAAGATTAGTTTCATAGGGAAACCTTGACTGAAGGCCCAGTGGCAGAACCTGAGAGCCCTGTCTCATCATCATCAACTGCTGCAGAGATTCACATTACTTTTGAGACACCTGATGGTGAAGGTGCTTTTCAACCTCTCTCTGGCCAGAGCTCAGAAGCTGCATCAAGCAATGAAGGCCAAAGCTCTCTCCACCCTGAGTCACAAAGGTCTATGAGTGATAAAGGGAAAAGAAAAATGACATCTGAGGAGATTGAGGAGGAGGAGAGAGAGAGAGAGGAAAAGGAGGCTGGGGGGAGAAAGTTCCTCTTCTGAGTCTGTAAGACTTATGGAGTCTGCTATCAGGGCTGCCCCCAGACCAGATACTCAGAATGATCAGTTAAGGGTAGTCAGGATAAACTATCTGTTGATAGGGAACTATGACATAGACAATGTCATCTCTCTCCCCTTAGAAGAGCTAAATGAACTGGTTGACCTGGAAAGGTCAAAGGAGAAGAAGGAGGCAGAAGATGTAGAGCTTCTTGTACAAATCAAAGAAGAGAGAAGAAAGAAAAGATTAGACAAACATGTACCTACCCTCTCCCAAGTTCAAGAAAGTCCTGCACAAGAGGATGTGGTTCAACAAGAACCGCAAGTAGATAAAGAAGAAGATAGAATCAGGATGATCAACTACTTGAGTGCCACAGGCCTCTATCAGGCAGAAGCACTTCTTCCCTTGTCTTATGACTATGTTGAGTTTGAGTACTTAAAACAACTTGAACTTGAGATAATTAAGGACAGAAAGACAACTAAGAAAAAGCTAAGGGAAGAAGCTGCAAAATCAAGAGCCATCATCCAAAAGAGCATGAAGAAGTCTGCTGACAGGCAGAGGATGATGAGCTTCTTGAAGCTATATGGATTCTCCGGAAGGAGACTTGGCCCCATGTCTCTATCCACTATGGATGACCATATTAGGGTGATCAAGCAGAAGATAAAAAGTGAAGAGCTTATTGACTTAAACTCCCCTCCAAGTCAAGCCCCAACTGAAGTGGAGGTTAAGGTTGAATAACCAGAGACAACACAACCTGGACCTCCTGCTGAATCTTAGTAAGCTTTATCTTTTGATCCACAGCAAGGTCAACCTCCCTCTCCTTCTAAGCCTAAGAGAGGAAGTCCCAACTGAGAAAGAAAATAAAGATCAATCTGGTACTGCAGGCTAGTCTTCTCAGTTAAAACCTGTAAAGAGAATGAAGAGGATGGCTTCTAACCCAAAGCAAAAAAATCAAAAGAGTGCACCCTCTTCTAAACCCCAGGATGAGTCAGAACATCCTGAGGATATGCAGCCAGAGGATGCTCTATCAACTCCAATTTCAGTAGCTCCTCTAGCATCAGGAAGACGCATCTTGTCCTGGACATACACCACAAATCCAAAAATATGACATGTCATTAGAGAACAAGGCGCTGAAGACATCTACACTGGCAAGATATGTTTCAGTTTCCTCTACATGATCTCTTTGATATGAGAAGACATTTTGACAGTTTGAAGGATCCTGATCATCTCATGAAGAAAGGGTTGGTTATCATTCTAATGAGAACTATTGATATCTAAAGTCTACTAAGTGTTTAGGTAGCTTCGGCCTTGGGGGAGTTTCTAGAGATTAATGAAGAGGCTGATGCAACTCAAACATCCAAAGTCTATCCTGCATGCTGCACATGTGCATTGAAAAAGAATGCTTAGGAAGTTTCACACATACAATTGCAATATTCTAAGTGTGAAATCTTTCGAAGCCAAAGATGAAGTCTTCCGAAGCCTTAGAGACAAAGTCTTCCGAAGCTTAAACTCATGAAGACAGATTTCTTTCGAAGACTTTTGACACGTGCTTTATATAATGTACTTTTCTATAAAGCTGGACACCTTTCTCCTGCATCTCTGTAATGTCACCAACTTACATGAGTTGGTGAAATGATCCATGCTTTTGGTAACTGTACATTGAGGTCTTGAGTTTGTAACTTTCTACTTCATGTACTTTATCCTTTTTATAATAGATAAGGATGTGAGCTATGGCATGTCATAGTCACTAGTCAAAAGGCAATCTGCCTTTTGACTCTACAATTGATTTTGTTTGTGTCTAGTCAATTGTATCCAGCTAGCTTTCAAAGTATAGCCAGCTGTAGGATGTAGTATAAGTATCTCATGTTCTTGTATCTTTCTAATATGCTTTGTGCAGGATCGGTGTTTGTCACTTAACCACAATGTTTTCTCTCAAACTCACCTAGAACAACACTCGGATATGAGAAGAATCAGTAAGAGTTGATCATAATATATAAAGTAATAAAGAACACAGAAACATAATTTTCAAGATACTTTTATATATTGATTCTCAACTCAAAATACAAGACTCTTACAAGCAGATGATGTGTGGTCAATGAGTTACAAGGAGAACCTATATATAATACTATCTACAGCTGGATATACTTTGATACTAGCTGGGATCCTATAGCTAAAGTCTATACTACAAGACTAAGGATTAAGGTATCTCGGATAAAGTCTTATCTGAGATTTGGTTGTCAGGACATGTCCCTGACTTACCTTTTGTCACCAACTAAAGTTGGTAACATGTACTATCATGAAAAGGTGAATAGTGGAATAAAGTATGGTCAACAACAAGGCTCTTTAGGAAGAAGCCATGTTGTATCAGAAGTCTGCAGTGGAATGTCAGAGACCATACTTGTTTCCACTGGTTCGTAGCAATGTCTTCCGACGGTTAAATGGCTTCGGAAGAGTAAGTACTTCCGAAGCCACTTATACTTTGGAAGAGGCTGCTTCTTCAAGGCTTGGAGACTTCTTCTTTTCATCATACTTCGGAAGTGGTCTTTACTTTATTCTTCTATGTCTTGAACTTTGGAAGTATATACTTGTCTTCGGAAGTAGAATTCTGTCTTCGGAAGTTGATCTTTCATTTTGTCTTCGGAAGAACTCTACAACCTTCGGAAGTTCCATGCTAAGCTTCGGAAGCCTTTTGCATGCAGCACCAAAATAACTTTAAATGACAAAGTTTTTGTTGCATTAGCCTTCTTCTTGATCCAACAAACTCCCCCTAGGCTGATGCTACCAAAACATCACTTGTCCCGACTTCTCAAAACTTTCAGCACCAAGGAGAGTAAATATTTGTCTGTCTCTTATTCTTCCCTGAAGTGGTGCTGAGAAGTTTGTACAGATCCTTGGTAGACAGGAAATCCAGTCTGTCACCTTGGATAACATGTACCCTTTGTTGTTGCCCTCTAAAAAGAGTTAGTTGATGGGAACTATAGTCATATTCCCATCAAACTATAGGTTCTAATTCAGGACCTTCCACCATTTGTAAAAAGGTAGTACCTTTGGTGGGATATCTTTCCTTGTCTTCCTTTCTTCTCAACTTCAACTCTTTTTCAATCTTTGCCTTTGTAGTTAACTCAGCTAGATGAAGACTGCTGAGATGATTTCTGATGAGTGCAACAGTTTTAGAGTTGGAGGGGTTGGAGAATGACTTCTCTGCTAGCTCAATAATGTCAAACCTGCTGGAGTGTAGCAGAGAGGTTGCATTGAGTATATTTACTTCACCATTCTCCCTTTCCACAACAAAGTTGTGAGAAGGTTCATCGAACCTCCACTGGATTATCTTCCTTCTAGGCACAAGAGACTGACTAGGAATCTTGTCCTCTTTCTTTGTATCCAGCAGAGTCACCAGTTTCCTTCTGAGCTTCTTCTCTTCATCATTCAAAGAATCTGAGTTGAGTCCTAGAAGTCTCACAGGTTGGTCCAAAGTTCCTCTAGGCAAATCAAGGAATTTATCTCTCTTGAGGGAACTTGAAGAACCATCAACATAGGTGATGTTGACAGAGTCTTCTACACAAGATACTTCGCTCAGAGTAGTGCAGTTGATGAGCTTCGTCTTGATTGCCTTAACCTCCTCAAGGGAGAGATGTTGAGAAGGCTGAAGGGATGGTTTGGATGGTAATTGGGTAGGTTTAGGTTCAGAGGTTTTGGCTAGTGTTTTGGGTTGGATGATGGGAAGTTTGGGTGGTTGAGGTGAGGGAGTAGGTGTGGGTAGTGATGTGGGTTCAGGGTGAAGGTTCAGGTTTAATGGTGAATGGTAAGGGTGAAGGTTCAGGTTGTGGTTGGGTGGTAGCAGTGAAGGTCATCCCTTTTACCTTCTATACATCTCTTTCCTTTTCCCCATTCGGATGTCAGTCTTAATTTCACTGACAATCCGTTGTAGTGTCCTTTCAGACATGGGACCAACCTGCCTTCCAGAGAATCCATGAGCCAGAAGATAGTCCTTCATCCAGGCCTTCTCAGTGAACTTCTTGGAGGTAGTGACCCTGGCTTCTTCTTCCTTCTTCTTCTTCTCTCTTGCCTTTTCTTTTGCAGCCTTCTTCCTTTCTTTCTCCATTTGATCCTGCTCTTTGTTGTAGAGCCAAAGGATCGTATTGTCATTATGTGGAGAAAGTTCTTGAAGTTCAAAGCCTCTGGAGAGTAGGAAGTTCACCATGTCTCTCCTTAGCTGCAATTCGGCCTCCTTCTGTTTCTTTTCCTCTATCTCCAAGGCCAACCTGGCTTCTTCATCAAGTTTCATCCTGGTTGCCTTCTCCAGATCCACCAGCTCCTCTAATGTTAGTAGGAGTGTTTCTTCATTGGCAACTCCCAACTCAATGAGTTGATCAATGATCTCCTCTCTCCTTTTATTGATGACAGCCTCCTGATTGGATGCAGCTGCTTTTGTACTGGCAGCTAGCAACTTCTCAGTTTGAAGTCTTCCTTTCTTTTTGAGTTTCTCAATCTTCTCCTCTTCCTGAAGCTCTTCCGCATTCATCTTCTTTTTCCTTTGTCTTTTGAAGATCCTGACTGTGGTGGTTCTTGGAGAGAGGTTTCTGATTGTGAGAGAGGCAGAGATGGTGTTTGGGATGGAGGTGGCATCAGAAAGTCCTCACTGTTCACCTCAGATGCCATTTCAAGGATTGCATCTGTGATGTTTAGTTCCTCGGACATCTTAAACAGTCCTTCCGCAGCTTCCATTTTAGCTTCGGAAGATTCAGCTTGTTCTTCCAAGGCTTTAACTTCATCTTCGGAAGTTTGAGGAGATGCAGATTTTGTCCCACTATTTCAGTTGCTGGGCTATCAGTCCACATTTCCCCTTCGAATTGAATCTTAGGCTCCATGTGGACCTTAGATTGACCAACTTCTTCCACAGTGGTAGAAGGTGCAGTCAGCCTCTGAAGCTCTTCAGCTCCAAAGTAGATCATTGCAGCATCATGGCTTGGCTGCTCAAAGAAGGATCTCAACACAAACTTGGTGAAGAGTCTGTAGAGATCACTAAGCATCCTTGGGTCAATCTGAAGAATGACTTGAGGTGGCTCGGTCGCTAAGATGATGGGAAAAGAAGATGTTGAAGTTGAAGGTCAGCTCTGTGGTTCCTCATGTATTTGTCTTTGAACATTCTCTCCCTTTTTGGTAGAATCATCTTGAGAGCTAGATGAGCTAGAGGAAGAAGTCAGTGAGACCTGAATAGGTACATGCCTAACAGACCTTTATATCTTTTCTCAGCTAGTTGAGCCTTGAGATTGTCAATCTCAAGTTGCTGAGTGGCAGACCTTGCTTCTAAAGTCCTAACCAAGGATTCAAGGTTTGAGACTTTAGATAGAATGTCTTTAACAAGGAGTTGCATGCTTCCCTCATCTTCTTTTGAAGAATCACGGGGAGATGAGGTAACATACCTAGTATGTTCAACCTCACCACCAGATGTGGTTTCTTGGCACCCTGGTTTCCCATGCTTAATGATGTATCTTTCAGAGTCATCAAAGGGCTCGGTTGCCGTAGATTCAGTCTGAGAGATGTTACCACTGTCCACAAGGTCCATTGAGGCACCTTCTGTAGTGGCATCTGAATCTACATGAGTCCCCTCACATCAGTAGGACTCACCTCAGTTATTGGTTGCTAATGGGGACTAGAGATAAGGGATTTCTCCGGGCTCTATTAATCTTGAAGTGGGTATTGTAGATCAACTTCATTTCCATGGAGAGATGTTATCTCTTCATCAGTTTTGAATAGAAGGTCAGTGAAAGATAGGGAGGTTAAGCCTACTGACCCGAGACTTTGGTCAATGTCTACAGGCATTGAGCCTCTGGTGGGGCTGTCCCTTGTTGGCTACTCAAAAGAGTGTAGATACTCATTCTGAGGGCTATTGGTTTGGGTATCAGGCTCTTGGGTTTGAGACTGAGGAGACTCAAAACCCAAATTAAGGTCAAAGAGAATGATGGAGAGACCTCTGACTGAGTGGGAGCCCATGTTTCCACTCTAGTCTTTTTGGATTGAATAGGAAGGGCTTGTTCAATCAAAGTAGATTGAACAAGGGTTTGTTTGGGCGTCTTTTATAAGTATGGTGATGGGTGGAGAAGGTAGTGTTGGCATTGTGGTGGTGGTTGCTGGTGTGGGTTCATCACCTGTGGGGTGAATAGGGATGTCACCAGGAGCTATGCGCTCAATCATACCTAGAAGCAGAGTGGTGTACCTTCCAGTGAAGTTGGTGGATACCTTCTTCAACGTTTTGAAGATGGTAGGCCGCATGTGGGGAACAGTCAGAGCAGCTGCACAGACAAGCATGCTCTAGTCCAACTCACAGTTGATTATGTGTTGAAGGAATCTAGGATACATGAAGAATGTCTCCTTTGCAAATTCCCTATTAGATTTGAAAACACAAATCGTGAGTAATTGAAGCACAGGCCTCTCACCAATCTATGAACTAAGCATCCTAGTTCATAAGGGATTTGATCCCATCCTCCGGATTTGTTGGACAAGCAATGAAGAACAACATGCAGGAGGAACTTCCAATTATAGGAGAAGTTGAACTTGTAAACAGTCGACCTGCTGATGTCTCCACCATATCCAATTAGGATATAAGTTCTATCCAAATCTTCCTTTGGGAATTCAGTAGGAGCTCCTTCATCATGAAGCTTAAGGTGCTCCCTGATGATTGTTCAGTGACGATCAACTCTTGTCCGCGGATGCTGGACCGCAGTACACAATTCGACTTGACCATTTCCACAAAATTCTGCCATTTGGTTGGAGTAAACTGTGGGGTTAACAGTAAGGGCAGTGTAGTAGGTTGATTGGGTGAGAAAGGAGATAATTCAGAGAAGTCAGCATCTCTTGAAGAATCAAGAAGTGCGACTTGGTTGTGCTGAGGGTTGAGTGCCATTTGGGAAAGGTGAATGTAGATGATTTTGAGCTTGGGTAAATTTGGAGAGGAGAAATTTCTAGGGCAGTAAATTGCAAGTAAGAAGATGAATTGAACGGTCGAGATTATTTAAAAGAGGGTGGTAAGGCGGTAATGGAGGTTAGGATATAGGTGATGTGATGGTTTAGTGGATGAATTGACAGTGGCGGTAAGGTTAAAATCAATTAAATAATCCGACATCATTAACAAAATCTTTGCTTTTTAAAGTGTGGGGCCCAAGAGATTTACGTTACACAGTAGAATCTCTCTTTCGAGTGGAAAACATTTCCGAAGGTAACTTGTCTTCCGAAGGCAATTCCTACTTCCGAAGCCAAAACTTTGCTTCCGAAGGTTAGAGTTGCTTCCGAATGGAGAATCTGTAAGTCTCGGAAATAGATCTGATATACAATCAATCGCTTCTTCCGAGGCCAAAAATTCTTCCGAGAAGAAAGTTATCCTTTGATAAATCTTGCTTCGGAAGATATGAGAATGTCTTCCGAGGGTTAATTTCTCTTTGGAAGGAATTTACACTTAGAAAATTTTAGAGAGAACTTCTAATAACAGGGCTTAAATTGTATTGACACAAGACTTACATATTAAAAAGGTTTTCAAAAAAGATTAAATTAATCAATGTTTATCATCCCAATAGCTGCAATGAGATACTTAAATCTTTGTTCATCAAACGCTTTGGTGAATAGATCAGCATATTGTTCATTTGAATCAACTTTGATTAGCTTAATTAGGTTTTTCTCATGAATATCTCTAATGAAATGATACCTGATGTCAATATGCTTTGTCTTGGAGTGCTTCACTAGATTTTCAGTAATTGAGATAGCACTGTTGTTGTCAACATGGATAGGAGTACTCATAAAGTTGAATCCATAGTCTAACATTGATTTTGAATCCATAGTAGTTGAGCACAGCAACTAGCAGCAACAATGTATTCAGCTTGAGCAGTTGATGTAGAGACACAGGATTGTTTCTTGCATTGCCATGAGATGATCCTTCCACCAAGAAATTGACATCCTCCTGATGTTGATTTTTTGTCAACATTGCAGCATCCATAGTCATTGTTAGAGTATCCATAGAGATTGAAATCTGTGTTTCTGGGATACCAGAGACCTAGTTTAGGTGCTCCTTTGAGGTATCTGAGGATTCTCTTAACAGCAGCTAGGTGAGACACCTTTGGAGCAGCCTGATATCTTGCACAGATACAAGTAGCAAACATGATATCAGGTTTACTAGCTATGAGATACATCAGAGAACCAATAATTGCCCTATAGTGATGTTGATCAGTATCCTCCCCCTCAAGGTCAGGACAAAGATTATGGTTTCTGGGTATGGGTATCTTGGCAGGCTTGCAATCTTTCATTTGAAATATTTCTAAAATGTCAGAGACATATTTAGATTGATTAATGTAAAACCCTTCCTTCATCTGTTTTACTTGAATTCCAAGGAAAAAGTCCATTTATCCCATGGAACTCATCTCAAACTTTTTCTTCATAATGCTCTCAAAGTCCTTACACATTTGGTCATTTGAGGAACCAAATATGATGTCATCAACATAGACTTGAACGAGCAAGATGTCCTTTCCAGACTTTCTGATGAAGAGATTCTTATCAATGATACCTCTAGTGTAGCCATTCTTCAAAAGAAACTGAGACAAAGTCTCATACCACAGCCTAGGTGCTTGGTGCAGCCCATACAGAGCTTTGTCCAACTTGCACACATAGTTGGGGTGTTGTGGGTCTTCAAATCCTGGAGGTTGGCGTACATAGACTTCCCTATCTATATCCCCATATAGATATGCACACTTGACATCAAGTTGATAGATAGTGAAGTCCTTGGATGCAGCATAGGCAAAGAAGATCCTAACTGCCTCAAGTCTTGCAACTGGTGCAAAGACATCAGTATAATTGATTCCTTCCTCTTGAGTGTATCCTTGAACTACAAGTCTTGCTTTATTCTTGATGATCAAGCCTCTATCATCTCTCTTGTTTCTAAAAACCCATTTGGTGCCTATAGGTACTTGACCAGATGGTAGCGGACATAGGTTCCATACCTTCTGTCTCTTGAATTGAAGCAGCTCCTCTTGCATCGATTCAATCCAGCTACTCTCTTTCCAGGAATCTTCTACCTTCTTAGGTTCCATCTGAGATAGAAAGCATGAGTACAAGCAGACGTTCCCTTGATGAGTCTGTCCTCTTGTTCTCACACCTTCAGTGACATCCCCTGTGACATCCGTCACCTTAAGGTCCGTCAAACCACATAAATAAGCATAGAAATATTTTAATTATTCTTTCTTTTCTTCATGAACTCCTGTTTTAAGGAATCATGTCTGCCTATTTTCCTTTGTGCCTGTACTTCCTCCGAGAACGTGTGTTAAGCATAAACCTTTTATAAATTTCATCACCATTACCCCAAATATATCATTTTTAATTTCGACCATTGTCATTAATAAAACCATATTAGACTATCAAATGCCATTAAACACGCTTTTAACCTTAATATAACGAATATTCTAAGGTCGTAATCAACCGAAACAAATTTTGGGAAACTCGAGGGTTAAGTGCAGGGACTAAACTTGTAATTTTGCAAACTTAGACTGGGTATATAAACCCAATCCCAGCCACATTCCTCACTCACTTCATCTTCTTCACCTCTTCACTCCCTACACACACATTTTCTTCATTCTAGTACCAAAATCTACCCGTGTGGTCTCGTTTTCGTCGTCTAGTCTTCATCTACAGCCTCATCTACTCATTTCTAGCAGGTAGACGACTTTGGTTGTCTCTTTTCTTGTCTTTTTATGGCTGTCCAAACTAGGGTTCGGGTGTTCGGGTTCAACCCAAGCACATGAGGTCGTGTGGGTGCGTGTGTGAGGTCTTTCTGCTTGTGTTTCATGTTTGTGTATGTTGTTGAGTGTTTCTGGAAGTCCTTGTGGTGTAAAACTAACGTTAGAGCAGCTCGGGGGCTGCTCAGCCCGACTACAGTCGCGATTCTGCAGTTCAGGCGACTGGGTCTGTCATGCGATTGAGCCGTGCGACTGAGTGAGTCGTGCGACTCATGCGTCTAAGTCAATCGTGCGACTGAGTTGTGCGACTAGGCATGTCGTGCGACTGGGTGTTTGTATGCGATTGAGTCATGCGTGCTAATGAGTGTATACGATTGAGTCATGCGTATGAATAATTGTGTGCGATTGAGTCAGGTTACCGACTGAGTGTATGCGATTGTGCGTGTTTCGCACGACTGGAGTCCAATCGCACGAAAGTAGCTAATTCGCACGATTGAGGGTTGATTCGTACGCATGGAGGTTGGGTCGTGCGAATGTGTGTGTTGTGTGGTGCGACTGAGTCCAATCGCACGAATGAAGGTTCAATCGCACGAAAGTAGCTAATTCGCACGATTGAAGGTTGATTCGTACGAATGGAACGTAGGTCGAGCGTCTCGGTCCTGTTGTGAGTCTGATGAGAGTGTGAATTTCCCTTGAACGTCTGATGATGATAAGGCAACATCAGTAAAAGTGTCATTGCTTGACCCCAAAGATTAAAGTCAACGCTATCAACATGCACATACTATTTCAATTGAAATAAACCTAACATTTTACAATTACCGACAACCCATTTGAAACTACAAATACTTAACAAGTGTCATCTTTCCTAACAATGAGATCTTTACAAGGATGTCATAAGCAATGACGACTACTCGTAGTACTTGGATCTACATAAGATCTGATACGTGTGTCCGCTTGTGTGTGTGTGCCACCCACGACCGAACCGATACAACCCGAACCGACCAAACATTACTATACGCTTATACATGTCATTATTGCTGACAATAACTTTCAATAGGTGTTTGACCAATCATTGCATTCAACTGTTGGAAATCTCGATCTTTCATACTTACCACATAACATGTGAGTTTCGTGGCCCCTTTTTATGCTTATACTATTTTACAAACATTTACAAACATGGGGGAAAAGTATGCTCACCCGTTTTCTATGCTGTACAACATACATACAATTTTCATACAAGGAATCAATGTGATACTATGTTGAAAGTACTTATCTGATACATGCTTGGGTCTGCTGTGTGGTTCTATCTTTGCAACTATTTAATTCCAGTGTGGGAACCGACGGTTAGGTATTGGTAGTACTACTGGGTTGACACCCCCACCCCTGTTCGATGGTATACTAGTTGGTACCATCAGTGGCCAGGAACGGGCCCTTGGGTGAATATATGCCGACAATTTCTTTGTATACGTCGCTAGGTTGGTTGCAAAGCTCATGTCATGTGATTTTACTTGTGTATATAACTGTATTCACGGTATTCCATATCATTTACTTTATACAGCATCACTTACACTTTTATTACTTAAACCTGCGAGCTCACCAACAATTTTGTTGACCATTTTGAGCATATCTTTTCAGGTGAACATGCTAGCTGAGGTTCTAGGTGTGATGCCTTAGTGGAGACCCTAGGATGCATTTTCGGGCTAAACTGGCCTTTTTGAAAACAATTGATGTATCTATTTCAAAACATTATACTTTGTGACTTGTTCCTGGGTTGTGGGAATTGCATATAATGTTATTACCTGGTTTATCTTATATCATGTTATGCTTATGGCTATGTTGTCGTGAATACGACTAAACACGACACAAGTCCTTGTTGTCGGTGTGTCGTCATGACACGCATGTCATCATTATTATTATTGCACTCTATCGCTTACCATGTGTTATGACGATTCCCATCTCGTCGCAACCCCGTGTTTCCGCTCTTAGTGGGGGTGTGACAGACTGGTATCAGAGCTATTGGTTATAGAGAATTAGGCAATACGCTTGACCTAGAGTATAACCTAGGAACCTTCATGTAGATTGCATGCCAGGGTTGTGTGCATTTTGTATCTCCACGTGTTCCTCATTACTTGCTCGTTTATCTATCTATTTCGTGAATCTTTTCGCCCTATGAGAGAGCCCTTGTGCTCACTCTTTTGTGGGATGCTCCTATTAGATATTCCGTTCCCTCTGCGCGCCAAGTTATCATAACCAAATTTGGGCATTAGGACCCGAAGAGATCTTCACAGATCATATACTGCGCTTAACCTTGGATACTGAGGCCGACCCGAGGAGGCTATGTCTGAATCTTTAAGGATACGAGATAGGCAACCTCCACCAGACTATACGTGACTACATGCTTGGGCTCTCAGTTGACTTGATGGATTATTATGGATATGATGTAAAGGAAAGTCGGATGTCATGCAACCAGATCGGGCATCATTCTCGGTACATCGTGGGTGTGGGTGAACGCTGCGGGGAACCCTATATATAAAATCACCGGTATACCGAGAATATGCTTGAAATGGGCTGCATGGTGATCTTGACCAACCGGAACATGAACATTGCAAACTTGATAAGTGGAATACTTGTGTATTTTATGGTGACTAAAGCTTATATGTTACCTCTTTTATGAATAGAACATGCCGCCTCGAAGATCTACTCACAATAATAGTAGCGGAATTGAAGCCCCAAGGGGCAGAGGCAGAGGCAGGGGAAGAACCCCAAGAACAAGTGATGATCCAACCAGTAGCAATCAAGGAACAGGGAACGTGGATATGGCAGCCCTGATCGCTCAATAGCTGGCCGCACTAATTCCGACTATCGTGGCCCAAGTGAGCGATGCTCTTCAGAATTCTCACCCCACGGGGACGTGGCAATGATAATGAGGATAACGGTAACCCGACTGGGAACGAAAGCAATCAGGAGATCGGAAATGGTGGTACAGCGTTAACGAAATTGGAATTGTTAATGAGACCGGGGTGTGAATGCTAGACAGGGATGTTCGTACAAGGAATTTGTGGCTTGTAAACCACGAGAGTTTGATGGCAAAGGTGGAGCCATAGCTCTGACCAGATGGCTTGAAAAGATGGAGGCCGTGATCGACATCAGCGAATGCCTCGACAGCCAAAGGATTAAGTACGCCACTTGCTCACTACAGGGCAAGGCACTGACGTGGTGGAACACTCAGATTCAGGCTAGGGGAAGAGAATCCGCGATGCAAATGTCGTGGGATGAGTTCAAGGCCCTAATCACCGAGGAGTACTGTCCTCTCAATGAGATGCAAAAACTTGAGCGTGAGTTCTGGAATCATGCCATGGTGGGGGCTGGGCACGCAACTTACACCGATCGTTTCACAAGCTAGCAAGGTTGGTTCCACATCTAGTCACCCCGGAATCAAAAAGGATAGAGAGGTACATTTGGGACTTGCGCCTCAAATCGGGCAATGGTAACCGCTACCGCTCCTCCTACTATTCAGAGCGCGATTCTAAAGGCTGGCGCTTGACTGATGAAATGGTGACAACGGGAGTTTTGGGTAGAGGAGCAGAAAAAAGAGAAGGGATTTTGGGGAAACGAGCCGGTCGAGTGCCGGGAAGTTTGATAAAAGAGCCAAGACAACCAGAAACTTTGTGGCAGTGATGCAGGGCAGGCGAGAGTATGTGGGTCCGCACCCCAAATGTGACAAGTGCAATTATCATCATCCCCCAGGAACGCAGTGCCGGGTGTGCGCGAACTGTAGACGCCCGGGGCATCTTGCAAGAGACTGCAGAACAGCGCCGAATATGGTTGCACCGGTCAACGCGGTTAACCCCGTCGGGAATGCAAGGGCTTGTTATGAGTGTGGAAGCCTTGATCACTACCGAAACATGTGCCCCGGCTGAATCGGGCAGCGGGTCAACAAGGAAACAACCAGCAGCAAGTGATGGCTATAGCTGGAAATCAAGGCCCGACCAATCAGGGGAATACAGCTCGGGGACGTGCATTCGTCATTGGAGCCAACGATGCTCGTCAGGACCCGAATGTTGTCACGGGTACGCACTTACTCAATAATCACTTTGCATCTATACTGTTTGATACTGGAGCAGACAATAGCTTTATATCTTCTGAGTTTGTGCAATTGCTTGATTTGAGCCCTAGTAGGCTAGAAACTAGCTACTCTGTAGAAATGGCCAATGGTAGGATTGTTCAGGCGACGGGATTATTAGAAGTGCTCGATAATATTAGAGAATCACACCTTCGATATAGACTTGATACCTTTGAGCTAGGAAGTTTCGACGTGATTATGGGAATGGATTGGTTGTCGAAACACGAGGCCGAGATTGTTTGTCGAGACAAGGTAGTGCGAATCCCTATGTCAGACGGGGGAGTACTCAGAGTTCAAGGAGAAAGACCGGGGAGAAAATTAAAGCTTATTTCCTGCATGAAAGCACGCTAGTTTACGAAAACAGTGCTACTCTGTTCTGGCTCACCTGGTGGAAAAGAAACAAGAGGGGTAGAAATTGGCAGATATCCCTGTAGTGCGGGATTACCCAGATGTATTCCAGATGACTTGTCTGGTTTGCCTCCTCCACGACAGGTGGAATTTCGCATTGAGTTGGTTCCTGGAGCTACACCGGTAGCAAAGACACCGTATCGGTTGGCACCGTCTGAAATGCAAGAGTTATCTAGCCAGTTACAGGAACTACTGGAGAAGGGTTTTATTCGGCCGAGTCACTCGCCTTGGGGAGCACCAGTTTTATTTGTCAAGAAGAAGGATGGATCGTTCCGTATGTGCATCGACTACGTGAGTTGAACAAATTAACTGTGAAGAATCGGTATCCTCTCCCCAGGATCGACGACCTATTTGATCAGTTACAAGGAGCTTCGTATTTTTCCATGATCGACCTTCGATCTGGATATCACCAACTAAGAGTTTTCGAGGAGGACATACCGAAGATAGCATTTAGAACTCGTTATGGGCACTATGAGTTCTTGGTCATGCCGTTGGATTGACTAACGCACCAGCTGTGTTCATGGACTTGATGAATCGGGTGTGCAAACCTTACTTGGATACGTTTGTGATCGTATTCATTGACGACATACTTATCTACTCTGATCGAAGGAGGACCATGAATAACACCTTCGGGCAACACTGGAACTGTTAAGAGAAGAGAAACTTTTCGCCAAGTTCTCGAAGTGTGAATTCTGGCTGCGAGAGGTGAAGTTTTTGGGTTATGTGGTTAACAAAATACGGATTCATGTAGATCCCGGCAAGATCGAAGCGGTAAAGAAATGGGATACACCCCAGACACCTTAGAGATACGGAAGTTCTTAGGATTAGCCGGATACTATCGTCGTTTCATTGCGAACTTTTCAAAGATCGCTCAACCATTGACGTTGCTGACTCAGAAAGACAAGAAGTTTGATTGGGGAGATGCGCAAGAACGGGCGTTCCAAACGCTGAAAGATAAGCTGTGCAATGCACCGATATGTCCCTCCCAGACGGAACTGATGATTTTGTGGTGTACTGTGATGCTTCGCATCAAGGGTTGGGATGTGTACTAATGCAGAAAGATAAGGTGATCGCCTACGCTTCGCGACAACTTAAGGTGCACGAGAAGAATTACACGACTCATGATCTGAGTTGGGCGCTGTAGTATTCGCACTTAAAATATGGAGGCATTACCTGTATGGAACCAAATGCATCGTATACACAGATCATAAAAGCCTTCAACATATTCTGGATCAGAAGGAACTCAATATGCGACAACGACGTTGGGTAGAGCTTCTTAGTGACTACGATTGTGAAATCCGGTATCATCCGGGGAAAGCTAACGTGGTGGCTGATGCTCTAAGCCGCAAAGAACGCGTGAAACCACTACGTGCTCGAGCTTTGGGATTGACCATTCAAACAAATTTGAAAGCCAGATCCAAATTGCACAAAGTGAAGTGTTGAAAGAAGAAAACCTTGCGGGAGAAGAATTCCGAGGGTTGGATAAACAACTGATGTGCAAGGACGATGGTGTGCAGTACTTCGTGGACCTTATATGGGTACCCAAGTGGGGAGGTGTACGCACCTTGGTCATGGATGAAGCACATAAGACACAATATTCTATTCATCCTGCGCTGACAAGATGTACCACGATCTTAAGATCTGTACTGGTGGCCAGGCTTGAAGAAAGACATTGCCACGTACGTTAGCAGATGCTTGACATGTTCGAAAGTTAAAGCCGAACATCAGAAACCATCAGGATTATTACAGCAACTGAAATTCCGAGTGGAAATGGGAGAATATAGCCATGGATTTCATTACCAAACTCCCTAAAACGAGCAGCGGACATGACTCGATATGGGTCGTAGTGGATCGAATGACGAAATCAGCACACTTCTTGCCAATCCGAGAAGACTACAAAATGGACAAGTTGGCGAGATTGTACATTAAAGAGGTCGTGACAAGACACGGAGTGCCGGTGTCAATCATATCCGACCGTGACGGCCGATTCACTTCATGATTTTGGCAAACACTACAGAAAGAAATGGGCACTCGATTAGACATGAGTACCGCCTATCACCCTCAAACAGATGGCCAAAGTGAACGAACCATACAAACACATGAAGACATGTTGAGAGCGTGTGTAATCGACGTTGGTGGTAGTGGGATACTCATTTGCCATTGATTGAATTCTCATACAATAACAGCTACCACACCAGCATTGGGTGTGCTCCGTTCGAAGCGTTGTACGGAAGGAAGTATAGATCACCCGTTTGTTGGGCTGAGATTGGTGAAAGTCAGTTAACAGGCCCAGAGATCATTCAAGAAACAACCGACAAGATCTTCCAAATCAAAGATAGGCTGAAAGCCGCTAGAGATCGCCAAAAGAGCTACGCCAACAATCGTCGAAAGCCTCTAGAACTGAACGTTGGGGACCGAGTGTTACTCAAAGTCTCTCCTTGGAAAGGAGTGTTCGGTTTGGAAAGAAAGGGAAGTTAGCCCCGAGATACGTTGGACCATTCGAGATTACAGAAAGAATTGGTCCGGTGGCTTACCGATTAAGGTTACCACAAGAACTCAACGGTGTGCATGATACTTTCCATGTGTCGAACCTCAAGAAGTGTTTGGCTGACAAATCACTTCACATACCCATTGACGATATCAAAATCGACGAAAAGCTTCATTTTATTGAGGAACCCATTGAGGTCATGGATCGTAAGGTCAAACAATTGAAGCGCAGTAGAATACCAATTGTTCGCGTAAGGTGGAATTCAAAATGAGGGCCAGAGTTTACATGGGAACGGGAAGATCAAATGAAACTCAAATACCCACACCTATTCGTGGATGACACTCTTGGACCTAACTCCAGCTGAATTTCGGGACGAAATTCTCTTAACTGGGGGATACTGTGACATCCGTCACCTTAAGGTCCGTCGAACACATAAATAAGCATAAAATTTTTAATTATTCTTCTTTTCTTCATGAACTCCTGCTTTAAGGAATCATGTCTGCCTATTTTCCTTTGTACCTGTACTTCCTCGAGAACGTGTGTTAAGCATAAACCTTTTATAAATTTCATCACCATTGCCCCAAATATATCATTTTAATTTCGACCATTGTCATTAATAAAACCATTTTAGACTATCAAATGCCATTAAACACGCTTTTAACCTTAATATAACGAACATTTTAAGTCGTAATCAACCGAAACAAATTTTGGGAAACTCGAGGGTTAAGTGCAGGGACTAAACTTGTAATTTTGCAAACTTAGACTGGGTATATAAACCCCATTCCCAGCCACATTCCTCACTCACTTCATCTTCTTCACCTCTTCACTCCCTACACACACATTTTCTTCATTCTAGTACCAAAAATCTACCCATGTGGTCTCGTTTTCGTCGTCTAGTCTTCATCTACAGCCTCATCTACTCATTTCTAGCAGGTAGACGACTTTGGTTGTCTCTTTTCTTGTCTTTTATGCTGTCCAAACTAGGGTTTCGGTGTGTCGGGTTCATCCAAGCACATGAGGTCTTGTGGGTGCGTGTGAGGTCTTTCTGCTTGTGTTTCATGTTTGTGTATGTTTGTGAGTGTTTCTGGAAGTCCTTGTGGTGTAAAAACACGTTAGAGCAGCTCGGCGGGGGCTGCAGCCCGACCACAGTCGCGATCTGCAGTTCAGGCGACTGGGTCTGTCATGCGATTGAGTCGTGCGACTGAGTGAGTCGTGCGACTCATGCGTCTAAGTCAATCGTGCGACTGAGTTGTGCGACTAGGCATGTCGTGCGACTGAGTCGTGTGACTGGGTGTTTGTATGCGATTGAGTCATGCGTGCGAATAAGTGTAGAGATTGAGTCATGCGTATGAATGATTGTGTGCGATTGAGTCAGGTGACGACAGAGTGTATGCGATTGTGTGTGTTCGCATGACTGGAGTCTAATCGCACGAATGAAGGTTCAATCGCACGAAAGTAGCTAATTCGCACGATTGAGGGTTGATTCGTGCGCATGGAGGTTGGGTCGTGCGAATGTGTGTGTTTGTGGTGCGACTGACTCCAATCGCGCAGAATGAAGGTTCAATCGCACGAAAGTAGCTAATTCTCACGATTGAAGGTTGATTCGTACGAATGGAACGTGGGTCGAGCGTCTGGTCCTGTTGTGAGTCTGATGATGAGTGTGAATTTCCCTTGAACGTCTGATGATGATAAGGAAACATCAGTAAAAGTGTCATTGCTTGACCCCAAAGATTAAAGTCAACGCTATCAACATGCACATACTATTTCAATTGAAATAAACCTAACATTTTACAATTACCGACAACCCATTTGAAACTACAAATACTTAACAAGTGTCATCTCTCCTAACAATGAGATCTTTACAAGGATGTCATAAGCAATGACGACTACTCGTAGTACTTGGATCTACATAAGATCTGATACGTGTGTCCGCTTGTGTGTGTGTGCCACCCATGACCGAACCGATACAACCCGAACCGACCAAACATTACTATACGCTTATTACATGTCACTAATGCTTGACAATAACTTTCAATAGGTGTTTGACCAATCATTGCATTCAACTGTTGGAAATCTCGATCTTTCATACTTACCATAACATGTGAGTTCGTGGCCCCTTTTTATGCTTATACTATTTTACAAACATTTACAACATGGGGGAAAAGTATGCTCACCGTTTTCTATGCTGTACAACATACATACAATTTCATACAAGGAATCAATGTGATACTATGTTGCAAGTACTTATCTGATACATGCTTGGGTCTGCTGTGTGGTTCTATCTTTGCAACTATTTAATTCCAGTGTGGGAACCGACGGTTAGGTATTGGTAGTACTACTGGGTTGACACCCCCACCCTGTTCGATGGTATACTAGTTGGTACCATCAGGGCCAGGAACAGGCCCTTGGGTGAATATATGCCGACAATTTCTTTGTATACGTCGCTAGGTTTGGTTGCAAAGCTCATGTCATGTGATTTTACTTGTGTATATAACTGTATTCACGGTATTCCATATCATTTACTTTATACAGCATCACTTACACTTTTATTACTTAAACCTGCGAGCTCACCAACAATTTTGTTGACCATTTGAGCATATTTTTCAGGTGAACAGCTAGCTGAGGTTCTAGGTGTGCTGCCTTAGTGGAGACCCTAGGATGCATTTTCGGGCTAAAATGGCTTTTTGAAAACAATTGATGTATCTATTTCAAACAACATTATACTTTGTGACTTGTTCCCGGGTTGTGGGAATTGCATATAATGTTATTACCTATGTATCTTATATCATGTTATGCTTATGGCTATGTTGTCGTGAATACTGACTAAACACGACACAAGTCCCTTGTTGTCGGGTGTCGTCATGACACGCATGTCATCATTATTATTATTGCATCTCTATCGCTTACCATGTGTTATGACGACTCCCGTCTCGTCGCAACCCGTGTTTCCGCTCTTAGCGGGGGTGTGACATCCCCATGATGTTCTCAGTTGGATGAGTGTTGTGAAACCTAAGACGAGGAATCACTTCCAGTTGCAAAGATAAGTCTAGGTTGGACATATTCTGCTCAGGAACTGGAACACTCTGTCCAGCTGTTGTTTCAAAGTCATTAAATGAGAACGGATTGAATGAATGAGAAACATCATCAATGGTTGGTTGTGAAGTAGTATTAACAGTTGCTTGTTCCTTCAAAATACCCTACTTTTCTTTGCCTGGTGTTGTGGTGGATCGCCTGATGAGTTTTGAGGCTCAGTAAGTGATTCACTTGTTGAAGCTTCACTGTTCCTTGTTATAGTTAAACTACCAGATCTGTGAATAATGGAAGCTTGATGTATTGTAGCCCTTGGAGAATTTGGACTAGGTCTGGGAAGCTCAAACAGTTTATCAGTAGTAGTATCATCAGCATCATTTTGAGCAGCTGTTCCAACTGAAACATTCTCACAAGATGGTTTAGAATAGTTTGGAAACAATTCTAAATCAAAAATATGATCAGGGCATTCCCCCTAACACAAGGAGTGTGCTCATTAACAACTATATTGGATGACTCCTCAAATTGTTGATTCTTAATGTTGTATACTCTGTAAGCTTTGGAGCTAGAAGAGTATCAACAAAGATAGCATCATCTGACTTTTCAGCAAATTTTGCTAAATTGTCCTTTGTGTTAAGTATGGTACACCTGCTTCCAAAGGACTTAGAAAGCCAATGAACGGTGGGCCTCTGTTCCATAGCTCATAAGGGGTCTTTCCATGTGACTTAACTACAAGAACTCTGTTCTGCACATAGCATGCAGTGCTGACTGCCTCTGCCCAGAATGTTAGAGGTAGCTTTGAATCAACTAACATAGTTCGAGCAGGCTCAATAGTGTCCTATTCCTCCTCTCAGCAACACCGTTTTGTTGAGGAGTTCAGGGAGCATTGTATTGTCTGGCAATCCCTTTTGAGTTACATAATGAGTCAAGAACGAAGTTCTTAAACTCAGTCCCTTGATCACTTCTAATTATTTTAACCTTGTGATCAATTGATTTTCTATTTTAAGAATAAAAGATTTTAATGTTTCAGCAGTTTCATCTTTAGTTCTTAAAAAGAATACCCATGTAAATCTTGTAAAATCATCAACTATCACAAGGCAGTATGATTTCCTTCTAATGCTCATTATACTTGTGGGACCAAAAAGATCCATGTACAATAAGTGTAATGGAGTAGTGACAGAGTTAACACATTTGGATTTATGAGATGTCCTGTGTTGTTTCCCTTTCAGGCATGCAACACAGTTATCTTTACCGAAAAACTCCTTTTTAGGCAAACCATGTACCAAGTTATTTTTAGCCAATTGTTCATTGTCTTAAAATTTACATGACACATACGCTTATTCCATAATGTTGACTCATCACTATCAGCTTTGGAAAGAAAGCATGATACTTCACCCATTGGGGAAGCATTTCATATCTGGCTTATACATATCCCCTTTCCTGGGAGATCTAAGAAGCACCAATTCCGGAGGAATTTTCATCCTAGTTGAGGATAATGCACTCATGCTCTGTGAAAAGCATCTGGTGCTTTGATCACAGAATTGAGAAACACTTAACAGATTGTTCTTAGATGCTTGACAAAGTGGACTTGTCAATTTAATTACCGTTGGATATACTCCCTCTGCCAGAATATATCCTCCAGCCTCACCTCCGAATTGGATAAGACCTCTATCATAGTTCTGAAACTGTTGAAGGAGAGATCTGTTCCCTGTCATGTGCCTGGAGCATCCACTATCTACAATCCATACATTGTTGTCTTGTCAAATGGATATCCCCGCACATAAGATGAGATTGTTAGTTTTCTTGGAAGCCCAAGCCTGCTAGTCATGGGTTCTTCCAAGGATAATGACATAATTGAGTGCAATCGCTGCTGTTTGATGTAATGGAGCGTAGCACAGCGGAATAAGAACAAGAATTAGACAAATTGTAGCAAGAATTTGATACTCGTATGCATTAAGAACAAATACGGTTATAACGAGAGAATATATTTCTGTAACAAGGAATGTTTCAATAATATCGAATATTTCTGATCAAATCATTCATTTATTACAATAGGTTGACACTCCTTATATAGAGTGCAATCGCTGTTGTTATCACGGGAAAGTGACAACTGGCAGATCTATTACAAAAATAACTAACTCTTAACAAACTACTAAAATGTTCACAACTACTGAGAACATATCAGAGTGTTAAGTACAAACTAAGAAACTACTGATAAGAAACTACTGAAACTACAACGACTGAAGAACAAGCTCTTCAGTCATTTTACAAAACTACTGATAATATAAAACTACTGATGAGCACAACAACTGAAGAAGTATTCTTCAGCTGTTGTGTCAAACTACTGAAAAGATAAAACATAAAACTACTGAAAGGTAAACCGTCACAACTACTGAAGAAGACCTCTTTAGCTGTTGTGACAACGTCTGATACTTTGGTCTTCAGCACTTGTGTCTTCAGACTTTGTCTTCAGCACTTGTGTCTTCAGACTTTGTCTTCAGCACTTGTCTTCAGACTTTGTCTTCAGCACTTGTGTCTCAGACTTTGTCTTCAGCACTGTCTTCAAACTTGTCTTCAGCACTTGTCTTCAGACTTTGTAATCAGTGTTGTCTTCAGCTGTTGTGGTCTTCAGTAGTTGTTGTGACGTTATGGGACTTAAAGGTTTTTCAGATCCGGCTCATTGGTTCTTTTTGGTCCAACAAACTCCCCCTGAACCAATGCAGCCAAAACCTTTAACTTTATTGAGGTCCCACTTATTGTTGGCAGAATGGTTGGTCTTTTTCCTTCTTCATCAGTTGAGAAGATGACCCATATAAGCACGGCCTGGAAATGAGTCTCTGATGATTTGGTTGGCAATGTATGGATGGGAGCTCTGTATTGGGGAATTGGACACTGAGCTGTTTCCCAACCATGAGATTCACTTCCCATGTATAAGCCTGTAGGTTCTCTGGTGTATGCTCTGAGAAATATAATTTGTTCTTCCATGGTCAGGTTCTCGGCTTCACATCAAACAATCCTTCACGCCCATACAGCTCTGAGATGTACTTGGCCTGTTTACCATTTTTGAGCTCAACTGTTGTAATCTGTCTGTATGCAAATCATCAGGATGAGTCCCTTCAAGTAACAGACTGAGCTCATTTTGTTTGAAGTTCTCAAGCCTCTTGTAGACTAACCCCTTTTAATAATTATGTTCTCTAACATCTTTGGGGTGCCTGTTTAGTCTCATAGGCCTTCTTGAAATCTTCCAATCTCCCAGGGTGATACTACAAGGACCACTGTGATCTCTTCATCTACGATCCTTTTTACTTGGCCCTTGTATCTCGAAGGAATGTCTTTCTTTACAATCCTGTGAGCCACCCTAGGATCAGGCCATACTCTCACCTTTTCCTTCTGATATTGAAATGTGTTGGCAAGGGGTGTACAACCTCAGAGTTCTTTCTTCATACTTATTATTGATGACGAAGCAGCATAAGTTTTGTCGATGCTTTTCAACATTTCATCATCATGAAGCCTTTGCTGCTGTTCTTCTTCAATCTTTACTCTCACAGCTTCCATCTGTGAGGTGGGAGTGATGGGCATAGGTTTGGCTTTAGCCAATGTTAGGACTGCAGACAGAGGCAGCCTATCTTCTTCCACATCATCCTCTTCTTCTTTTTCTTCTTCTTCTAGCTCAAACCCTTCTCTTCTTCTTCTTAGGTGCATCATCGGTGTTGGTTAGAGGGTAAGGGAGTTGGTTTTGTGGGTTGTGATTGTGGTTGTTTTGGAGAGGGAATGTTGACAGGCTGAGTTAGCATTTTGGAGGTGAGTGTTGCTTTTGAGTATTGGCTAGCTCAGTCCTGCCTCCTGCTCCTGCTTCATTCAAAGCTTCGACTACTAACCCCTTAGTGTAGGCCTCAGACGAACAGATTGGAGGTTATGGCCAAGATACTGTCCCTGGTCCATGATTAATCTCGATCAATGATCTCCCAAGATATTTTGCAATGAATCTGATCATGATCTCTAGTCTCTCTCTTTCTAATGCATCATAACTTGCCATCTTGACTTAATTTCTTCAACTTCAAGTCTCCTGATCTCTGAGTCAAGTTGTGCAGTATCAACCCTTGTCTATAGAGTTGATCAATAATGGCATCCATGATTTACTATGAGTAGCATCTGCATTTTGATCATCTCATCGAGTTGGAGCTCTTTCTCTTTTCCTTCACCCTTCCTCTTCTTATATGTGACATGAAAGTCTTTGTGACTTTCACTCACTTGATCATTTTTGGTTCCCTTCACAGACTCCTCTTCCTTTCAGTTTCCTTTTCTTTCAGTTTGCTCTCCTCTTTGCTTTCACTGACTGACTCTCCCCCTTTTGGTTGCATTGGTTGCAAGGGTTTGAGTAGCAGAAAGCCTTGTGCTCACAATCTCCTCCACTAGGGTTGTACGATTGAGGGAAGCCTCTCATCCAAGGTTTTGATCACAATGTCTGTGATCATGGGGGTGATAAGAGGTAGAGTTTGCTGAAAGATAGCAACTGTTTGCTCAGAGGAGTTCTGTCCCTGAGAAGCAGTGCCAGAAACAGAAGCTAGTGGCTTGAAGTTTTGAGTGGCTGAGTGTATGGAGACCTTCAGGTGAAGGTGCCATCTGTGGGTTTATGTTGGTGGCAGATGGACTTGCTTCTTGAGAGAATTGGTCAGTAGTCTTTGTAGTCTACTGACTTCTTCCTCAAGAATTGTGTTCTGGGCCAGAACATCATAAAAGAAGCCCAGGTCATCATTAGCAGATGCTAAATCACCTGACTCCTGCTTGTAGCAGGATGTACATGCACTGGGTGTAGACCAGTTTTAGCATGTGCCCCTTTTTCTTGGAACTGGGGACTTCCAGCCTCAGGACTATGTCCTTCATCAGCTGTTGCCTCTAATGAGGTCTTAGCTATGTTACCAGCCTCATTCTGATCATGTGCTGATTCAGAAGAGGTGGCAGCCTCACTAGATGTTCTAATCTCCATATCCACACCAGGAGATAGAACGTGTAAACCCGGTGCTATGGGTTGTCAGAAGCATGGTGATCCTCGTCCTCAATAGCTGTGGTTCTCCCCTTTGTTGGTGGTTTTTGGGGAGGAGGAGAGGCATGCAGCTGAGTCGCACGTTTGCAATGATAATGGTTGGACTTTGGGGGGTGGTTGCATGGGGAGATGGGTAAAAGCAGTGTGCACCTGGGGAGAATGGTGCTCTTCAATGGCAATCTCCTCAAATGAGGAAGATCCCAGATTTGTGGGTACCCCTTCTGTGGTTGCTGCAGGCTCCTTTTGAGAGGAATCCTGAGCGGCTGTGGCTGGGAGAGTCCTTATATCCACTAGGGGGTATAACCAGTGGATATAGCCTGCGTTTGTGTTGCAGGGGCATCCTCAGGGGACTCATTTCCTGAGTAGCCTTTTGGTCTTCTTTTTTAGTGGGTTTGGTGGGGACTTTGGATTTGGAGGTGGTGGCTGTGGGTTCCAGCTGCGTGGGTTTTCGCAGCTTGGCAGCCATTTTGAGTGATTGGTCAGAGTTGTGCCGGGAGTATACTTCAGGCAATACAGCCATAGCAGGGACTCCCAGGCCAACAAGTCCCTCAGCTTGAAGCTGGTTTTCAATTATGGCCATTATGAACCGAGGATATAATATCCAACGGTTAGCAGTTTGTTTTTGGGCCATATCCTTGAGCTCTAAAAATAGTATTTTAGAAAAACTTAAAGGTTGTTGATCAAGGATGGAGTACATTACCTGTTGCCACCTTGTGGACATTTGATCCCATGATGAAGTCTTGGAGGCAAGGCATACATTTACCATATGAAAATGAGACGTTCGGCATCTGGGATGTTTCTTCTTCAGTAGGTAGATGCACTCAGTCACCCTGTATCCATGGTGGGCAAATGATTGATCTGTTGTGCCCTTTGGATAACCAGTTGGAAAGTGGCATCATCCAGATTAAGGGTTTGGCGAAGAGTGTCTGGAGTGATGACCACTTTTTGGCCATGGACAAACGATTGAAGAGACTCTGTGTCGTTCTCCTCAGAGACCAAGTGACGTTTGTCCAGAATTGGTTAAGGGATGCGGCATATATGGTGGATTTACCAGAAATGCCGTTTTGTAGGGTGATTGAACCATTAAATCAATGGCGTTGTGAAACTTGGTCCAGTATGGCGATTTGGTGAGATGTGCGACACAGTTGTGTCGTGGTTTTAGTTGCATGGTCGCCATTGATGAAGAGAGGGTAGAGAGTTTTTGAACGTTAGGTTTGAGAGAGAAGATAAAACTCTAAAAACTCTGAAGGTGGGATAAGGAATTTAAAGGGTCGGGTTAGAAAACGACTGAAGGTTTGGTGTGAGTCATCAGTTGTTGAAACTACTGATGACGTGGTATTAACCGTCAGACGTTGAAACAGCTGAAGTCTCTGATTTAGTCATCAGTAGTTATAAAACTACTGAAGACAGTTTTGACTTCAGGTGATGAAACAACTGAAGACTTGGTATTAGTCATCAGTAGTTGTGAAACTACTGAAGACAGTGGTTTTGTCACCAGTTGTTGTAAACAGCTGAAGACTTGGTGTTAGTCTTCAGTAGTTGTAAACTACTGAAGACATGGTTTGGCTTCAGTTGTTTTGAAACAACAGTTGTAGAAACACTAAAGAGAATTACTCATCAGCTGTTTTCGTCAATTCTTAGCTTTTTAGCTGTTTCATACTGTCCTCAACACTTACTCATTAGACTTTGCATCTGCTTTTCAGGTGTTTCATAGGACGTCAGTACTTATCTGTTTGTACTGATTTTAGTAGTTGTAACTACATCAGTAGTTGTAACTACATCAGTAGTTGTAACTACATCAATAGTTTAGAACAGATAAGTACTTCAGTACTGTGAGGCATTTAGCCTTCAGTAGTTATAAAACTACTGAGGGTGAATAACGATCATTACTTATATGTGACATGGTTACCAATGATCACAGTACTTATTACGGAGATCATCAGTAGTTGTCACTTATTCTAGCTGCAGCATACCAAGCCTTAACACCAGGTTGTGGAAAGTTGAACTATCCAAAGGCTTAGTAAAAATGTCTGCAAGCTCATTAGCACTAGGCACAAATATAGGATTAATTAGACCCTTTTCAAAACAATCTCTTATAAAATGATGTCTAATTTCTATATGTTTGGTCCTAGAGTGCTGGACTGGATTTTGACAATGCAAAGAGCTGAAGCACTATCCATTAATAACGGAGTCTTAGTCTCTGTAATGCCATAGTCCAAAATTGATTCTGAAGCCAGAGTACTTGGGATGTACAACTTGCAACAGCAATGTACTCGGCTTCAGCAGTGGATGTAGCAACATGTTTGTTTCTTACTCTGCCAGAAATCAACAGTTGCCTAGGAATTGACATCCACCAGAAGTTGATTTCCTGGTCAACTTACACCCTGCATAGTCACTATCAGAGAAAGCAACTAATTTACAAGAGTGCCCAGTGGAATACCATAAACCTAGAGATTGTGTACCTTGCAAATATCTAAAGATCCTCTTGACTGCAATCAGATGAGACTCTTTAGGTGCAGCCTGAAATCTAGCACAAACACATGTAGCAAACATAATATCTGGTCTAGAAGCTGTTAATACATCAAGGACCCAATCATACATCTGTAAAGTGTTTCATCAACCACTTTACCTTTCTGATCTGTATCCAGTTGTGTGGTGCTGCACATGGGGGTAGAACAGGGCTTACAGTTTTGTAAATCAAAGTTTCCAAAAGATCTTTTGTGTATTTGGACTGATGAATGAAAATTCCATCAGCCTTTTGTTTGATTTGCAAACCCAGAAAGAACTGTAATCTCCCATGGCACTCATTTCAAACTTCTGTTGCATCAACTTTGTAAAGGCATCACACAACTGAGGATCAGAGGATGCAAAATAATATCATCTACATAAATTTGAACAAGTAGACTATGCTGCCCAGCTTTCTTAATGAATAAAGTCTTATCAATGGAGCCTCTAGTGAAATCATTTTCCAGAAGAAAGTTTGATAATGTCTCATACCAGGCTCTAGGAGCTTGTTTCAACCCATAAAGAGCCTTATCAAGCTTATACACCCAATTAGGATGTTTATTGTCCTCAAAGCCTGGTGGTTGACATACATAAACCTCTTCTTTAATTTTCCATACAAAATGCACTTTTGACATCCATTTGAAAAACTTTAAGTTTTTGATAAGCAGCATAAGCTAAAAACAATCGAATTGCTTCCACTGGCTACAGGGGCAAAGGTTTCATCATAATCAATACCTTCTTCTTGTGCAAACCCCTGAACAACCAGTCTGGCCTTGTTCTTAACAATGAGCCCATTTTCATCAGTTTTGTTCCTAAACACCCATTTATTGCCTATTGCACACTTACCTGGAGGTAGAGGAACCAGTTCCCACACTTGCTGTTTCTGAACTAAAGAAGCTCAAGCTGCATGGCATCAACCCATCCATTGTCCTTTAAAGCAATGTGATAATTCTTTCGCTCTTGCTGACTGATGAAGAGAGCATAGAAGCAGAAATTTGACAATTGACTTCTTGTTGATACGCCAGCAGTGATATCACCAATGATTTGAGACATAGGGTGATTCTTCAGATCTTGATACACAATGAGATCTGTGCAAGTGTTTGTAGCAGGTTCAGCAGCAATAGATGGTGATGGTGAATCATTTCCTTGAAACCAATCAGTGGATGGTAATCAAAGGAAGTTGAATTTGAAGAAATCTCATCAGCATTGTTGTGGATGGTGCTACTGTAGCTACAGGAACATCAGGTCTAGCTGAATCAGGCAGTTGATCACTAAACCTGAAGAGGTGAGTACTACTATCATCATCATCATCAGCACTAGCAGTACCACCAGGTGGTGAACTGTTGACAGGAGCAACAACGGAGTTTGATAAGGAACATATTACAGTATGTCCAAATCAAATAACTCCACGGGGCTTTGTGGAATCTTGTCCTTAGGAGATTCATTAAACTTAACATGTAGAGTCTCTTCAACCATCTTTGTTCTGCAGTTGAAGACTCTGTATGCTTTGCAAGTTGATGAATAACCACAAAGTACCCTGCATCCACCTTAGGATCAAATTTTTGAGTTGATCCCGTGTGTTGAGAATGAAACAAGGACACCCAAATGCTCTGAAGAATGAAATTAGAGGGGCCAAATGATGAGAACTTCATATGGAGTCTTCATCAACCTCTGATTTACTAGAACTCTATTCTGTACATAGCAAGTGTATTGACAGCTTCAGCCCAAAAAGTCATTGGCAGTCCAGAGTCAGCCAACATGGACCTTGCAGCTTCAATAAGGGTCCTGTTCTTTCTCTCCACTACTCCATTTTGCTCAGGAGTTCTTGGATGCTATACTGCCTCTTGATTCCCTTTGATAAGTAAAACTCATCAAGTGTGTGGTTTCTAAATTCAGTACCATTATCACTCCTCACACACTTAACTGGTAGGGAATACTGCTTCTCAACGTGTAACACAAAGTTCATAATGGACTGTGCGCCCTCATCCTTTGAATGCAAGAAGAAAGTCCATACAAATCTGGAGTAATCATCCACAATTACCAGACAGTATTTCTTCTTAGCCATACTCATCACTTTCACAGGACCAAAGAGATCCATGTGAAGAAGCTGTAAGCAGGCAGTGGACTTAGGTTCTTCTATGGAGGGAAATGAAGCTTTGTGCTGTTTTCCTTTTAAACAAGCAGTGCAGTTATCTTCACACTTGAACTCCTTCATAGGCAGTCCCTTACTAAACCATGGTTTATCAGCTGATTCATGTTTTTGAGATTAACATGACCCAGCCTTCTATGCCATAGAATAGATTCTTGGGGGAAGCCTTGAAAAATAGGCAAGGATGGCCTTTGAGATCTATTTTCTTGGAAAGATCTAAGGCATACACTCTTCCTGTCCTGTTCGCCTTTAAGAGAGTGTGTTCATCCAACACCTTATCAATCAAATTTAGAGCTTTGGATGACAGAATCCGACAGTTCTGACTGGTGAAAAGAGCAACATGGCCTTTGTCACACATTTGACTGACACTCAAGAGGTTGTACTTGAGATTTTCCACATGGTTAACATCATCAAACTTTATTTCCCCATTGGAAACAAAGCCTTTGCCAATGATGTAACCCTTTGCATCATTGCCAAATGACACAAACCCTTCCTTCCTTGAGAGTAGTCATTAAGAAGTGATCTGTTTCCTGTCATATGCATGGATCCTCCACTGTCTACATACCAGATGCCTCTGAGGTATGTTGAAGAACCCTGCAAAATACAACAAATTAGTTAGATTTTGAGACCCAAACCTTTTTGGTCTTGGGCCTGTTCTTATCAACAGATGGTAAACTAACATGTTTGTTGGAAACAACAGCCTGAGAGGAAGAAGCTGGTGAAGAAAAGGAATCCTTTGGCTTGGACCCCCTTTTTTGTGGATTCAACATAGGAACATCTAATTGGTTAACTCTTCCCAATAGATGTTGAACCATCATGACCAGCTGTGTCTGATTTTGGGATAAGGCTTTCAGCTCTTCAGACACATTGGCATTGGAGTTTGATATGTTCCTATGTTGCACCTTCTTCTTTTGAGCAATCTCAGCTGTTACCTGTTTAACCCCTTCCTTTTTGGATTTCTGTTTGGACTTAAGGGTTACAGGATTTGATGTTGCTGGTACAAATGTGGCTCCAAACTCAGTTTTCATTTTAACCATTTTCTCTTGAATTTCTTCTTTATGTTTGAGTTTGGATCCCCTTTTGTAACAACAATCATCTGTAAGATGATTGAACAAACCACATATTTCACATGGTTTCTTCTTCATCTTATGATGATCATCAACTAAAGAGGATGAAACTACTGAAGACTTGCTCTTCAGTACTTTGGAAGCATTATTTGCTTTCTTGACTTCCTCTTTAGTAGTCTTCAAACTCTTTCTACTGACAGTTTTCTTCTCTTCAGTGCTGACAGTATTTGGAGTTTGAACTTCAGGTGTTAAATTTTGCTCTCCAATCCTTTCAGGACTTTCAGAAATAACTCCTGAGTTGATCATCTCTTTTATCATGTGAGTGTCAGCAATAGAACCATCAATATCAGGTGATGGGTTCTGAGAGGGCTTAGTGCTAACTTCAAGTTTTGATGATGCTCTATCAAAAAGTGAATCACATGATGAGGTGGATTGGTTATTGCTTTCTCCATCAGATTTCACTTCTGCTCTTGAAGCAAAATCTGTAAGAGGAGCAGTGTGATTGTAACCAATACCAAACTTCACATTGGAAGCAGATTGCTTACTAAGAAGCATTTCAAAACCTTTGAATGATTGTACCCATCGATCACACTCTACCTGGGTGACTGCAAGGGTTTCTTTGAGACTTCTCTGGTCATCCAGAATAACCTCTAGCTTAGCCTTTTCATCATTTAATTGGCATTTAAGCTTATAAATCTCATCATTTTTACTATTAAGAGCAGACTCAAACTCAGCTTTTCTTTTGGAAATGGTTTTCTCAAGCTCAAGTTTTTGATTTATTAATGCTACATTTGCCTCTCTAATGGAGACAAAGGCAGCAATGCATGATTCAGAACATAACTTGGCTTTAGCCTCTGAAGATACCTGCGTTACCTGTGAAGATGATGCATTTGAGCAGGAACCCTCAGTAGACTCTAGGGCCATGAGAGCCAGATTCCCAAAAGGACTGTCACCACCATGTTGACCAGCACCTGTGAACAGTTGTTCATGACCAGACATGTCATTCGGTAAACTACTCCAGTCAACACCTCCAGGGGTGAAGAAGCTGTGTTGTTGAGGTTGAGGAGGTTGATGAGATTGAGATGGTTGAGGTTCTGGTAGTGCATGAGGTTGTGGTACTATAGGAACTTGAACTTGATTTGACTGTGGCATGTAATAACAAGGATAAGGATATGGCATTTGACCCTGAGGAACAAAATATGCAGGAGATTATGGTTGAGAATGATGACTAGAATTGACAGGATGTTGCCCTCTGTGTTGTTGACTATTGCCAGGGAAAGTCATAAAAGGTGCAGAGGAATTAGATCCAGATGATCTGCATTCTCTAGAAAAGTGTCCAAGCCTGTGGCATTTGTGACACTTCAACTTACTCTTGTCAAAACCAACTTTGGTTTCGCCAGAGAGTCCTGGGAACTTTCTTCCAGTTCTTTTGTAGAACTTCTGAGATCTGATATTTATCAAGGCCATTTGGCTCAAAATATCCATCTCTTCTAAGTCATCATCAGCAATCCCCTTGAGATCATCCATGATGAAGCATAGATTTTCATTATTACATCCAGTAAACTGACTATCAACACTCACAAATGCAGAATCAGAAGTGTTTGAAGAGAAATCAATATGCTCATCATACTGGCATTCAGATGAAGCATATTCCAACTCATGACCAACCAAGGCAGTGTTGCCTGGTAAAAAGTCTTCAGTGAGCTTTCCAGATGAAGACAGTTTTCGTTTCTGTTCTATCTCTCTCTCAAATGTGAGCAATTTCCCATGGAGTTGGGTGAGAGATAGTTTGTCCAAATTTGCACTGGAGCGTAGGACAATAGTATATGTGTCCCATCTCTCAGGCAGTGATCTGAGAAATCTGTTATTCATCTGGCTATTGGTGTACTCATGTTTGACCATTTTTAATTCAGAGATCAAACAAGAGAACCGCTCGAACTGTTGAGTCAGTGTCTCACCCTTCCTATGAGAGAATGTCTCATATTGTTGGGCAAGAATTTCTCTATTATTTGCCAAGACCTCATCTGTTCCTCAAAATTGTTCTTTCAAGGCATTCCAGAGGTCATGGGCAGTTTCATGATGCATTAGCCCAGAATAGATTTCATTAGGCAGTGCCATGGCCAGAATTCCATGGGCTTTTGCATCAACCTCAAACAACTTCTTATCCTCATCTAAGTATTGCTCCCTCCTCTTCGGAACCATTTGATTGGTTTCCAGGTTATTCACCATAGGCTTGTGTGGACCATGTACCACTGATGTCCAACAACCTGCGCTGTTAACAGACAGGTGATGGAGCATTCGTCGTTGCCATATGTTATACTCATTCCTAACCAGCATTGGAGGCTTGGTTGAGGAACCAGTATTGTGAGGATCATTGGAAGGAGTAGTCATTTTGAGTCCAAATACAATTTAATTCAAGCTTTTAAATGTTTTTATAAAGACCACAACAGACTCAATGAAAACTAAGAGAAAATCTCAGGATGAATGACCAGAAAACACAGAAAATTCAATCTCTATAACCGTTTCTTGCAAAACACAAAAATGCTAATTCAATCAAACTTGGATCTTGAATAGCAGTTTCAATGATCAATTATTAGATCGATCAATGATTAACCTGCTCTGATACCATTTGTCAGGATCAGTGATCACAAGTTTGATGTAATGGAGCGTAGCACAGCGGAATAAGAACAAGAATTAGACAAATTGTAGCAAGAATTGATACTCGTATGCATTAAGAACAAATACGGTTATAACGAGAGAATATATTTCTGTAACAAGGAATGTTTCAATAATATCAAATATTTCTGATCAAATCATTCATTTATTACAATAGGTTGACACTCCTTATATAGAATGCAATCGCTGCTATTATCACGGGAAAGTGACAACTGGCAGATCTATTACAAAAATAACTAACTCTTAACAAACTACTGAAATGTTCACAACTACTGAGAACATATTAGAGTGTTAAGTACAAAATAAGAAACTACTGATAAGAAACTACTGAAACTACAACGACCGAAGAACAAGCTCTTCAGTCGTTTTACAAAACTACTGATAAATATAAAACTACTGATGAGCACAACAACTGAAGAAGTATTCTTCAGCTGTTGTGTCAAACTACTGAAAAGATAAAACATAAAACTACAGAAAGGTAAACCGTCACAACTACTGAAGAAGACCTCTTCAGCTGTTGTGACAACGTCTGATACTTTGGTCTTCAGCACTTGTGTCTTCAGACTTTGTCTTCAGCACTTGTGTCTTCAGACTTTGTCTTCAGCACTTGTCTTCAGACATTGTCTTCAGCACTTGTGTCTTCAGACTTTTTCTTCAGCACTTGTCTTCAGACTTTGTCTTTAGCACTTGTCTTCAGACTTTGTAATCAGCTATTGTCTTCAGCTGTTGTGGTCTTCAGTAGTTGTTGTGACGTCTGTGGGACTTAAAGGTTTTTCTGATCCGGCTCATTGGTTCTTTTGGTCCAACACTTTCTTTTTGGAAGAAGCCTTTACCACCTTTTCTTCCGAAACAGTCTTCTTCTTGGATGGTTTCAAGGGAGCTTTCTTGTTCTTCCGAACCTTAATGGCTTTTGCTTCCGAGGCCATTTTCCCTTCGGAAGAATGAGTTTCTTCCGAAAGCAACCTGGATTCCGAGACTAGCCTTCCCTTTTTCATTACTTGAACCGTTTGAAAAGGTCCAAATATGAAACCTTCCTTGACTCCTTCTTTCCTAACATTATTTGCATAATGTGTGCTTGCAGCATTATAGTAACAATCTTTTTCCATGTGATTTTGCAGGCCACACATGATGCATGCAATGTTAGTCTTTTGGGAAAGTGAGGGTTGCTGTTTCTTGGGCTTCTTTTCTTCATCAAAAACTTTTCCCTTTAACTTCTGATCCTTTGGGAGGACAGGAATGCTGGTATTACATTCCTTTCCTGAATCAGAAGTACCTACCACTTGGAATCCAGCTGAGATAAATACACCCTTCTGCTTGGGGTCAATCTTCAGTTTGTATTCAGCCACCTTCTTGGCAGTTCTTCTAGCAGCTTTAGCTCTGCTTCTTCTAGCTTTAGTGGTTAGGATTTGATCTTCACAGGAGGAGATGGGTACATCTACCTGTTCCTTCCCGGTGGTGGCCACTATTGATGCCTCATCCTTCAACTCTGGAAAGGAAGGGTCAGCAGTTGGAACCTCTTGCTCTTCAGTACCACATCTAGGCTGCCTAATAGACTCATAGGAGTGTGGTGGGGTGATTTCATTGGTTCCCAACCCTCCTTTGTTTTGATAACAGAGTTTGGAATGGGAGGATGATGCAAGAATAGCTTGGAAGTTCTGCTAAAAAATAGCATGCTTCCTGGCCTGAGCCTCAGTAGTGACAAGCTGGGCTTGAGCCTTAGACAATTTGGATATCAGATCCTTAATTTGAGTCTTGTAGTTGGTGTGTTTATGTTTTAAAAGAGATACAGTTTTCTCTAACTCATGAATTTTCTTTTGATAGTCAGATTCGGCTCTTTTAAAATCAGATTTTAGAATATTTAAAGACTCAATATCAGATCTGATTTCCATATTGTAGTCCTGATAAAGTTTAACTTTAGCTATACAGACTGGAGTACAGAGATGTTCATATACCTGGGCATCATCTGTTCCGGCCATGAGAGCTTGAGCAAGAGTCACATCCTGTACCATGAAGCTCCAGTCAACTTCTCGAGCCATTGCAGCTGTTTTAGTTGACCTCTCAGTGGGCTTTGAGGTTGAGGGATGTGCGGAGGCTTGTGGGGTTCCCGGATTGGTCTTGTGAGCCTTGCATTCCCTTGCAAAATGACCCAGTTGGTTACAGTTGTAACACTTTGCATTGGTCTAGTCAAACCCGAACTTGCTGGTAGTTGAGTTTTGAGGGAAATGCCTTCCAGTTCTCTTAAAGAACTTTTTTGCTCTGTAAGTTAAGAGAGCCATCTGCTGGAAAATGTCCACGTACTCTACATCATCTGGACTAAAACACTCAAGATCATCAAAACAGTATTGAAAATCTCCTGAGTGTCCACTTCCTAAAACAAAGGCACAACTTTCCTGGAAGGAGTTGTGTTGAGCCTGTTGAGACCTTGGAGTCTTAGGAAAAGTGATGTAAGGTCCAGAAGAGCAGGATGGCTGTTGATAAGTCAGGAAATGCTGAGGTTGAGTGGTTAATGAGCCTTCAGCAACAATTAAAGTGTTGCTAGCAGGAAGACTCGTGGGCCTGCTTGTTGGGTGGCCCTTCTTACTCTCTATCTCTAGGCAATATCCATCAAGGATGTCGTAGAGTTCAGTCATGGAAAGAGTGTTC